>BGPR01028671.1:0-19812 GCA_013235015.1 Araneus ventricosus | reverse complement strand
CGATATTCCACATGATTTTGAATAAAAGAAATAAATTTATTCTATCTATAAGAAAGGATAAAAATCCCAGATCATTGGCTGTTATTGCATCTTCACCATTTTAAATCACAATACAACTTTTTTATTGCTTATTGTTTCTGCGTTAGGTTATTTATATTTTTAATGAAAATGATTCCTGTTTCTTCTCTTTCTGAATCCTTCAGAGGAATTGAAAATAATCAATTCGCTTTTTGAGAATACTATTTGCTTTTCTTTCTACTGTTTAAGAGGAGTCGTCGATTAATGAAAAAAAGGATAATGTTTTGGGCTTATTTATACCTAATCTTGAGCCTCGTATTTGTTTTGTTTTCTTTTCTCCTTACATTCTAAATTGAAAGGTGGTGAAAATACTTCTTATTACAAATATTTTTCTGTTTATTTATATATGAGGAGGTTCCTTGCCAAATCATGAATTTGAATGCCATTGCTTGTTTAATGTTTACTTTCTATAATACGACGTATATACAATGAGAAAGAATTGCAATCGAAAAAAATCTAAAGATTTTGATCAACCTTTGGAAATATGTCTGTGTGAGAACAATATGATTTGAAAATAGAATGATTTAGGCGTATGAAATTTGGTACATGGTGTATCTACCAGAAATGTAAATTTCTACTAGATTTATAGCAGAATTTTTACGGAATGCGTGTTTGGGAAGTTTATCGGTCTACCCGTCCTTGCGCAAGTGAAAACGTTTATAAGCACTCAAAGAGTTGGATGGGTAAAATTTTTTTTATAGTTGAATTTTAGATACCTATTAAAATTTGGACGAAATCCAACAATGGGTAAAATTTTTGTCGTCCTCTATATTTGCGTTTATGAGAATCTGATATTCCTGAAGAAACGACCACTAGTTAAATGATATTTGGTATGTTGTTTTGTAACTAAAAACATAAATCTGCCTCAAACAATAAATTGATTAGGTCGAGAGGAATACTTCCAAAATATATCTGAGTTTTCTCCCCCCCTTTTACTACGATGCATCACTCAATGGGCACCGCGACAGTTCACGTGTGGGAAGCAGCCGTATAAATAAGATGGCACGCGCTTCCCTTGAGGGTACAATAACGGTGGGCCTCCAAGTCTACCACCAGTAACAGTGCGTACCTCCTTCGGCTACAAGGACTTCGACCCCAGTACTCTAGCTATTGCAGCGGCTGTCACTCAGTTAAACCCGGGTGCTACGGCAATTCGGGGTGTTTCAGTTTTCCGGTTATACTACGATGCACAAAACATTACATATTGCGTCACTATACACGAGACTGCGGGAAGAGAGGAAGATTTATTCCAGCTAGTGTTCATGTCGGTTTCTAAGTCAATGTTCTTCCATCCCATCCGGAGACTCACTTACGGTGTTTACCCATCAAATGAATTCTAGCCTCAGAATAATAATCAAGATTTACGACGCACACAACGACTAGTGAAATGATATTTGGTATGTGGTTTTGTAACCAAAAACCTAAATCTGCCTCAAACTATAGGCTGATTCGGTCGACAGGAATACTTCCAAAATCCATATTAGTTTTTACCCCTTATATCACGATGCACAAATCGTGCCATATTGTGTCATTTTACACGAAACCGCGGGAAGGGAAGAAGATACATTCCAGCTAGTGTTCATATCGGTTGCTAAGTGACTGATGCTCCATCTCATCCGGTGACTCACTTGCGGGGCTTTTACCCATTTAATGAATTCTAGTATCAGAATAGTAATCAAAATTTAAGTTATTAAATTCCAGTCCACTAGAATATCGTAGTGTAGAAATTTCTTCGAAAAGAAAATTTTGGAATATTTTTCTTATAAGGAAATGCAGAGAATTTTAGTACAAAATAATACTCAAAAATTCCTCTTGTTCTTAAAATCTGGAATATAATTGATTTTAAAGTTATTAGTTTTGAAAAGAAATATTACTTGCAATGGAGACTAGATTTTTTATTAATTACAAGTGGTTTGGGAAGTTTAACATATTTATGATTAATTTTTAAATAATAAGGACAGTTTTTGAAAAAATTCTTCTATGAATTAAAGCATTGTTCTTACATCTTTCTCCGTTGAATTTTAAGCTTTAAGATTGAACAAAAATTTAAGCCCCCTAAATCTATTCAAAACTTTTTATTATTCCAGTAACGATGGTATTTTCATAATTTGCATGCACGCGTATACATATACTATAAATTCTTTTTTCAATGATCTTATTCTTTCAGTTGATTCGAGTCCAGCTCTCCACGTTTAATCTTTATCATTACCATGCAATTCATTTTTATATTTTAATAGAATATTTCCATCAGAAATCATCATTTAATAAACTGATTTCTTTTCAGACATCGTATCAAAAAATTCTGGACGATAACAAATTTCTAAATACATCTGAAATAGTAAAAAAAGTATGAATCACTACATTCCATAAATGAAAAAATTAATCCGATGACAAAACTTTTCAAAAAATGTTTAATTAATGCATGAAATTTCAGAGTAATGAAGAATTATGTCTTCTAAATTGGTTCTATCACAGTTCGGGAAACGGAAACCCGAAGTCTTTTATTATTTTTTAACCCTCTAAGCGTTTAACACGCATTTTTCCGTTTCTCATATTGAGTTCAAAAGCAGGTACTCATGTTCTTATGTATAATTTCTTAAACTAACATGGATAAAATACTCTTAAGATTTCAGAGATTCTATTAAACACAATAAAGATTCAATTATTCACATTGAAACAAAAATGTTAAGACTTTAAAGCTAGTACATCAAAATAGCTAACCGCTCAGAGAGTTAAATTCTAATTCTCTCAAATTGATCTCAGCGTTTGTAGTCAGAAAATATACTGCATTTGTCGACAGGTATTATTAAGTCCGTCACATTTTAAAAGGTTGTTTATAGGGAACTATATAGAGTTAGTACAGCACATTGGATTTTTTCTTCCTTTATCATAGAATATAATGTTCCTGTAATTTATTTAAGATTTTATAAATAAACTGGTACAGTATTTGAATAAGCCCATTTATGAATAAATATTAAGCAATATTCATAGAAACATTTCACGCAGATAATGAAATTAAGAAAATATCGCAAAAAATCATAATGTTTTTTTTATCTCAGCAGACTATTATTATTTCCATTTCTTTAAAGCAATGAATAATGTATTTAATCTTATCACTTTTGCTCATAAGACAAATCGAATTATTTTAAATTTTAGCTCTTTGAGTGTGAATTTAATTCAGAGTGAGTGAAATTTAGACAAAATTTCCAACATTCTTGAATTTATATTTTTTAGGACAGAATAAAATATTGTTCAGAAAATTTCAAGGCAGTTTAGCTTTGTCATATATAGTAATAATCTATTACAACATATATTTTATAGGTTTAAAGAAGCTTTTAAAGATTCACGTAAATAAAACTTTTCCTTCCGACGTCTGTATTTATAAACGAGCTATAATTCAAAAATTATTATAACATTTAGAGCAATATAACAGACAGAAAATGTAAACATTTTATAAAGCAAAATAGCAACCAAGAATTCTAATGGCATATTGTTTTAATTATTCTTATTTCTGAGCCAAGTCTTGTGCAATATAATCTATCGAAAAGCAAGACCATAAAAATTAAAAAGGAATAAATGTGGATTTGGCAGAAAATTTTCCACTTGTTGATAGTTTTGCAGTTGCAAAATAAAAAAATGAATAAAATGAAAAAAATTCACAAAATATATAATTTTTTTATCGATGCCCAATAGCTTATTTATAAGCAATCAGAGTCATGCATATATTTAAAACTCGAAAATTTGTTTAAACAGCAAGAAGAAATATATTTTATGTTGCTGATTCAGTATATTTAGTGCTGATAAAATTGCGAAGTCTAACTCTCTATACTGACATTGTCTCACTAATGGTATTAAGTAAAACTAGGAGGAACCGCTCCCTGCACGTTAAAGCTAGCCAACCCCCAGGAGGATTGCGTTGCCATCTTCCGGGGTTAGCTACGCAAGCTCTGCTCGCTTCTCTCGCTGTAATAGAGACACTGCGTGTCCTGTCACAGTTGTTGTAAATTTTTTATATATATCACACCCCCTGCTCTCTCCTCTCGCCAACACCCAAAAATCACGTTGTGTTCATTCAATTCACGTTGTGTTCGGGATCACTACGTGATCTGAGATCGCTTCACTCGCTCGCCATACAGTTATGCCTTTCTACCAGTATTAGGAAATTATAAGTACATTAATTAATAAAAGTAAATTAAAATTATTTGAGATTGCATGAACTCCTAAAATTAATTTTTCATCAGTTTCTACAATTAAAATCTTCTGATAGTATATATATATATAGTTTAAAACTGATAAAATAGCTTTTTTCCAAATCTTCACAAATATATAATGAAATTGCTTTTTCCACCAAAATTTCAAATATTCCCTGTATACAATGAAATGCAGTTCAGAAAAGCTTATCTACATGTATACATTCTTGTTCCAATAATTATTTATTCAAGAAAGATATAGAGTTTTTCCCAGTGTAGTCTTTTGTGTTTTAAATCTCAGAAAGTTCTAGTTGTAGTAGAATGATGCAATACTTCTCGCAAACTTTTAACTAAAAGAGGACAGCTTAAAGAAATAGTGGCTTGAAACATGTACATATTAACTATTGAAAATTAAAACCCATAATAATTATTTACCCTTCGCATTTTATAATTGATTAGATACCCTTTCTCAAAATTTTCACACATCGTTTATTCGAGCTAAATCTTAAACATGCTTTCTTAAACGAAATGTTGCTTCCGAACATGTAAACACACTCACTCCAATTATCATTGATTGAAGGAAGGTGCAATAATTTTCTCTGGATAGTTATTTATGTTTCTTAAAACTCATAAAATTTGAGCTGTCGAGAGATGAAAAAACCAATTTTTCAGAAACTTTTAGCTGAAAAGGACATTCAGTTTTAAGCGCACATTCATTCAGTTATATAATCCAAGCCGTACGACTCAAACTAATTTAATTCAAACGATCTAACTCAAAAACGTTTCATTGTTTCAGTCTTCAAACCACTTCTAGTGTTTCGCCGATGCGAACATAAACAATCCAAACTTGCAAGCTGTTGCCAAACGGCGATTATCAAATTCGGCCTGATTTTGCGTCCACATAAGCGTCTTATATACGTAGATATTGCTTAATACACCAATATTTTATACCAAAAAGCCTTCTCTTTACTAAAAATAAAACTGACCGAGTTGTAAAGCTACGAAAGTCATTGTTTTCTCCTAATCCATGGCTGCCGCTTCCTGTAGGCTTGCGTTGATTGGGATATCTTCCTCGAGGTGGCAGTTGAATTTAATACTATCGTTAAATATGACTAAAAAGACCGAAAGACTGTATTTAAATTTCAACTCAAGTAGTATATTTATTTACCTCACCAAGCAATAAATACAGTTCCTTTCGTCATTTAAAACATTTTTTCAATTAGAATTATATAATGGAATTACTTTTATTACCTAGAAGGGCTGCTAGTTAAAGACAAGCAATTTAATTGTCTCGTTTAAAGTTTTGTTTAATTAAAGTTCTATTCTGATATGATTGTCGAAAAGATATTGCCTAATATGTGAATTAAAGAATTGCAGCTATTTTTTAACTATGAATTTTCTTAAATTAGAATGTCCAAACGTAGGTATGAGTTAAATCTACAATCTAACACATATAAATAGAATCACTCTTTAAAAGGACCTGAAAAGCCATAAAACGATAAACAGGACGCAAGCAGGGTAAGTAGTACGAAATATTTTTATGGTTACTTTTTTATTTAACAAAGTAACATTTCAATTTTAAATGAACAACAGTTATTTTATTAAAACTTCTGCTACGAATAAAAGCGTTGTTCTAACGTTTATATGAACTGAAATTAAAACTTTAAAGAACAAAGTCAATAAGAACTACATCCATTCTTAAATTTTCATGTGTAATGCTTCTCTTTTTGATCAATTGCACACAGATCCTACCCTCCGGAGTATATCTCTGAGAAATTCATAAGATGTTGATTGCCTTGGTTTGCCCTGTATAGCACCAACATATAAACTCAGAAATACAGACATGCATTCTCCTTTAAAATTATTAGAGAAAAATACAAACATATACACAGCCAAACACACATTCGCTTTTATTATTAGTAGACATAGTCTTAACTAATTCGCTAGGGAGGAATCAGAAATACAATTTGTGTACAAAATAAAGCAAGTGGATTACAACCAGCAGGTTCATCTTTAAACGAATTGTTTATTGAACGAATTTTCCATGAACGCTGAGTGCGTGTTCTACATTATATGGAGATTACGGCTGAAAGAGACTGAGCGAACTATCAGAAAATTTCTTAACTTGCAAGATTCGTCGCTAGGGGAAAGGCAATCAGTCTCGAAACGGCAGTTTCATCTTTTAAAAGAAACTATTTAAATGACGAAGCATGATATCATGTGGCTAACGCGAAAAAAATAGAACGAATTATAGTAAAGCACAGTTTATATGTTTAGCATTTATACGTCGTTTCATCACAGTTCCGATTAAATCTTATTTAGCGTAATGATAAAGTGCTTCGTTTATACGACGCAAAGCTTCGATTACACATCGTTTTTTCCCGTTCTCAAATATGAAAATGTCCACCTTTCTAGCATGTGAACTATGTTAAAGATATCATAACTTTAGAATTATTGTCAATTGATGAATTAATAGAAGGCAAATGGACTGCTGCTAATTTGAGCGATGAAGTTTTTTCTCTTCCTTTAAAGACGCAATGGACTCGAAAAAGTTGAATTTATTTTTTTTGTCAAAAGAATTATGAGCAAAAATTCCTGGAACAAAAAAAAACGATCCATAATCCTATAGGCACAGAATAATCAGACCTTCAAATGACAGTTGAAGATTTTCTTAAAGAAACGCCTACCTCCATGCACATAAATCGTAAGTGATATGCATAATTAGTACTCAATAAAGGTTAGAATTTCTCACTTTTATGATAAATTCGCAATTTTCAAGTTTCATTATTGATTTCTATTCTATGTAGTATTATACAAGTACTATTTTTTAAAAACTTTAAAATTAGTGTTTTTAAACGAAATTGTATTAGTAGCACTAAATTTGTAATAATCAAAGATTTTAAGTAAAATTTCGACTATACTTCTTTTCATTTATGCGTCGTTGTATGTCAGTCCTTTCACTGCAGTTTATAAAATCTGTTACATGTTAAATTAGCCACTAAGAGACGCTGCGAGCTGTCTGAGATGACAGCTTTTATCTGGATTATTTGAGCAGACTTGAACTTGCACATCTTTAATATTCTTCTTTCCATTATAATTTCATGGTATAAAATATAAGTACACTCCTTCATAAGAGGTTTTCTTGAGAAACTTGATTAGATTCTTTAGCATATATTTAGTGGAAACTGTTTGAACAACTTCGCTTAGTAATTTTACCAAAAGAAATTCCATTTATTGATCTACTTACACAGCGCTGAACGAATTTAATAACGGATAAGTTAAAAGTGAAAAATTCCAACCACTATTTTAGTAAAACGATTAATTTGTATAAATATTTTAGAGAAATCGACCCTCGGGCATGTGAATACCATAAAACAAAAGTACAACAGAATACGTCGATGGAATTTGGCATATGGTTTTTGTAGCAGAATTGTTATATTCGCTTTCCATTTTAAAAGAAATCTCTGATTGAGGAAACTGTCAAATTATTATTTCTTTTCCTATGCGTGAATGCGATGACTTAAAATCCCTTCACGCTACATCCGAGAACTGTAGCATTGGATTATTACACCGTGAAAGAAGATCAGTGTTAAATGTTGGAATAATGGCGATGGAAGGACTTATTGTTGCAAAATGCATCTTAGATTCGTTTCATTTTCAGCAAAAGCCAAGCCCGAACCGCACTATACAGCGGAATATAACGAGACATTCGAGTGGAGAATACACCTGCTGTTTCTATATATTACCTATTGATATTAGTTTAAGTAATAAATTATTATTTTTTAAAGTTTTATATGAAACAGGAAATCGCTATAGATTTTGCTTTTAAAAATATAAAACCATACATTCCCCAATATTATTGTCGAAATTATTTTTTATCTACAAACGCTTTACTTGATAATATATTTTTTTATATAAATTCATGTTTAATTGTGTAAAAATTTGAAATTATATCATAGATTAACCCTCCTGGGGTCAGGCCCGAGAAATCACTGCGAACGTTTCTCCTCCCATAACGGCAGACCCGAGACTGTCTCGGGAAAGAAAAGTCCCTTATAAGTGTCAGTCCCGAGATTTTCCTTCTACCAGTTTTTCTCTTCCTCCCAAGTGTCACGCGGCGACACAATGAGAGGGAGAGTCTGCGGTCAGGAGAGTGTCAGCTTCAACAGATCTAATCTTTCAACACATATTTCGCTTAGCAGCTTAAAATTAGGACCAGATATCCCATGGCCCTGGAGTAAAATTGAAAGCGCACTCTTAGTTGCTACTGTATAGATTTAGAGAGTAAATGTGCATCCAAAATGAGTGTCAATTAACGAGCATAAAATTGAACGCTTATAAACCTTGAATTTACACATATACGTATTATTATTAGCCTGATCTATGAGATTTTAAAATTTCCTGATTTAAGAAATGTTTCTAATTTAAAAAACCAGAGAAATATAAAATTAAATATTAAAAAATTGACAATTTTCTCTTTTATATATTACTTTCATTTAAGGACTTCAGAATTCAAATTGCTTTTTAAACTTAATTTTTGAATATAAAATATTATACATATATACAAGATTTGCTTAACATGCGAGTACGTTTATACCTTTCAATGAAAACTTTCCTTGTTTTCATTTATTAGTGTATTTAAAAAGGATAATGCATAAAATGTATGTAACCAACGTGTTGAGCTGTTTCATTCTGAATAGATTAACATTGATGATATAAAATCGTATATTTGCTTAACATAATATTTTGTTATCATTGGGAATTTCAAGGTAGTTCAGCATTACATAAGATTCTAGCTTGGGATTTTTTGAATAATAAAATAAAATAAATTTCTTCCTTATTTTTATGAACACGCACAAAAGAACAGATAAAACTAATTTAATGACAACTCAGCAAGTAAATTTATCCCACAGAAAAATTATAAGAAAGAGCATAACCTAAGGGCATGCATGGTAAACCTACAGAATGGTATTATAAAATAAGACGATTAAACAAAATATTGGAAGATTTAAATACAATACAAATTTTTTTTTCTAAAGGATATAAAAAGTATAACATTTTTATGAATAACTAGGAAGCAATGTGGTATCATAAAAATAAATGCAAAACGCCGAATATATAATTAAGAATTTTAATGCAGTTAATGATTATAAAAGATTCCAGCAGGACTTTTTTTCGGATTTATCAAAACCTATTAGACGTACATCGCATATATACAAAACGTGGCGAAGGGGATATATGGTCAGATCTGTCAGCAAATTTTTTTTAAAAAAATTCGAATGTGATATCTGATTTTGAGCTACAACGGTATTTGGATTCAGCAGTAAATAAACAACGCTAAATTTAATTTCCTAAGTCAGCATTTTTGAGAAATGTATTACTAACATGTAGTTAAAACTTCTCCAAATAAAAATCTTACCGATTACGATATTGGAAAAACTATGTTTGTTGCTCAGAGAAAATATCGATTCTGACTTACATGAACGCGCCTCGTCAGAGTTGACATTTTGTCATAGATGCAAAAATAGTATTTTCTATCTATGGCAAAATCGATACAAAAATAGTTCAAAATATGGCTAGCGAATTGGGAAAGAGTGATCAGGTTGATATATTTTGCAAGGAAAAGTCAAGTAGATTATAAACGACAAATTGGTAATCTTGTAAAGAGGTCAAAACTCTTCGACTAAAAAAATTAAAACAAAACAATTTTATTTAACTATAAAGCATTTTTTTAAAGTTTAAAAGTTAATAATATGAATAATATTTTTTCACAATATCCTTCACGAATTCCAGGATCCGATGCTGTATATATTTAGTAAATAAAATTTAAATATTTAAAGTTTAACCAATTACAACTTAATTAATTAATTTAAAGTTAATAATTATTTTAATTACGTTATTCTTAATTTTTAAGATTTCAAAACACGGAATTTTTTTCTATAGTAGTCCCCCCCCCTTAACGGATTCCTAGATCCACCCTTGATTGCAAATACTAAGTTATGAAAATTTAACAAAAAATCTTATTCACATGCAGATAAACACCAGAAATAGTTATCTCGTAATCGACAGAATAAAAATATTTTTACAAATATGTAGTCAAGAGAATCCCATGAAACTTACAGATTTAATTTGTAACAATAAGACTCATATCAAAAAAAAATTTAAAAATTAGCCTTCTAACTTAAGGTTTATGTAGGGCTTTAAGATAAAATTCTTAAAACGTTCCCCGGTTCCCATTCCGTCCTCAAAAAAGGGTCTTCTTACAAAGAGGTCTTTTCACAATAGATCCTTTCACAAAGATCAACAGAAGTCATCTGTCACTGCTGCCCGATGACAGGTTTAATAGCCCCCATACGGCGCGCAAATGACCGCTGAAGGAGAAATACAATCCTTTGTCCAAACCCTGACAGTTTAGAGAGAAGAGCTGTTCTTTCGGCTTGACGATTTCGTTAAACTTAGCAATTTTAATGCCTGCCGCCAGGAGGGTTATTTAATTCACAACATTTCAAAGATTTTGCTAAATTAATTTTTATTTGAAATTTGATTTATATGTTGAATAGAAACTAAATCCTCATTTATTTTATTGAAATATAAGTTGGAAAGTCCCATCATGATGAAGAATATAGCTCATTTAAATCTAAAAATGCTACCCGTTTATATAGAGTGAATTTAAAATGCGATAACTTCAAATCGCCATTCCTCAAAAGATTAAATACCAGTTTTGCGATCAAATATAAGTTGCGCTGTTTTAGAAGTAAAAAATTTATTCGTTAAAGTTATTCCATCTTATTCCAAAAGAAAATGACAAAAAACACTACTGCAAAAAGGGCTATAAGAACATGATTTTCATTCGGGTTTGATTTTATGCAATAATGTATCATACTTGAATTTTTATTTCCCTTTGTAACAGCCGATGAAGCCAAGCGTGAAATAAAAATATGAAGAGAAAATGTTCCAAGAACCTTTTCTTTTGCTCATTATTTTAAAACATATTTCAGATTAATTCTTTGGGTTTTACAAGTAACAGAAAGCAAAAGTAAATTGGAAATGTGAATTCTTTTTCTAGTATGGTGTTTCGGATTGGAATACATATGCGGTGACAAATTTTTCTTCTTTTTAATCTAATTAAACACGGTATGCCAAACAGAATAATCTAAATGTTTTTTTATTAATTCCGTGTTACTTCATAGCTTGGAAAATCCGGGATATTTTCCTTTTGGACGTTTTTCGGTTTGTTTCATTTACTTCGAACATTTGAATCGTTTGTTGGCAGGACCTTACTAATTTACCTTGATTCATAATTTTAATATTAATAAATTCATCACAGCAACATTCTAAATAAATTTCCAAAATATTCACCAACATTTAACATTTAAAAAATATTTATTTAAAAATATACGAGTGACAGATGGGTTAGCAAAATTAAAAGAAGGTATACTTACATTTTTCTGTGGTGCCAAGATTCTATTAGCATCATTTTTTTAAAAAAAATTATTTGATGTAGATGAATCTATAATAATTTTCTATTAGGTTTGAAATACGTCTTTAGAAAATTTAATTCTATTAGTCTTTTCTTGATTCCATGTTTCTAATCCTTCAACTTTTGACGTGTTTAAAAATGTGTAAGATTTCTTTTTATGAATGATGAGACTTTTAATTTCAGATATAAGTAGTAGAATCTTGATCCACATTCTACGAACAAATCATCAAAGAGCAATAAAAAAGTAGAATAGCTATCAACAACGAAACAAGAAACTTTATCCAACAATAGAACAAACAAAAGATTAAAGAACAATAAAAATAATAAACAAAAATCAAAATGGAATAGCAAACAACAATTTAGAAAACAAATAGCAAACAACAATCTGCACTATTAAAATTCGACTGTATATATGTATGTCCAGCTATCCTGTCACGAACAACTGAATCCTGAAAAAAGCGGAAAGTACCAAAAGATAAGACAAAGATTTCGACAATTTTAATTCCGAAATTTTAATTAGGAAAAAAAGTATTAATTAAAAACTAATTTACAACAATACTTTTCCTTTCTGCAGCGCAATTTAAACCGTTTTCATTGTTTGACAAATATTCAATTGCTTGTTTCTGTTTCATTGTTGAAAGTAGCAGCAATACAATATGGATACCTCAACAATGCATCAATTCAATATGAATGGCGTTGTGTGCTGCTTTTGGTATTTGATTCAAAGAAACAGAAAAATCAAAATCGCTCAAATATGGCGTTTACTAAAAATGTTTTCTTTCGTGAGATTTAATATTGAGATTTCATGTACGTAGTGCATCTTGCTTCATTACGTTTATAGGCTGGAATAGCGCGGGTAAATGAAAAAAATATGGATTCCCAGCAACTCTGGTTTATCTCTTTCCTTCCATACTAAAGTCAGACAAAAAAAATCCCGAATCGAAATTTACAAAATAACAATTTTTTGTATTTTTTGAGTTTTTTAAAAAATAAGTCTGTTTCGACGAGTTAAAGCGAACAGAATGTTTGAACCGCTCTTTTTTCATTATTTATTTTGGAGAGAATGTTCGGAATGTGTCAAGTGACCTCACCTTTTCTCTCTGCCAGGGAATAGGACTTTATTCGAGATAGCCCGTGCAACGCCGGGCCACACAGCTAGCATGATTTAGTGATTGAGACAAAGAAACAGAGAAAATTAAATCGCTCATATAAGGTTTTACTAAAAATATTATTATCCGTGAGGTTTAACTTTGAGATTTCATGCATGCAGCGCATCTTATTTCATGCATATAAAAGCTAGATGCGGGCATATCAAAAAATATAGATCCCGAGCAACTTCGTGTTATCTCCTTCCCTCCGTACTAAAGTGAGAAAAAAAATAATTCTGGAAGACAATTCATTTCGCCGCGACACGGAATAAATTATTTTACAGAATAACGATTTTTTTTATTCTTTCACGATATTTTTAAAATAAGTCTCTTTCGACATGCTAATGCGAACGGAATATTTGAACCACTCTTTCCTTTTATTTAGGAGAGATTGTTTGGAATGTGTCAGGTGACCTCACTTCTTCTCTCCGCCAGGGAATGACGCATTATTCGAGATATCCCGTGCAACGCCGAGCCATGCAGATAGTAAAACAAATAAAGATGGAGTAGACAACGAAACAATTTTAGAAAAAAATATTTGCAACAATATACAATCATCAAAAGAAATAAAATTGTTGTTCCTGCTACAAGAATCACCCAACTTTAGGACAAAACATTTATTGACGCACACAGGGACATGTAGAAGACAGCATTACACATTACAACAACTACGCACACAGCGAAGCACACAGCAAGTGAGTAACATCGTTATGACTCGGAGAAGGAATGCGTTAAGTAAAAAGCGGCAGGCGCTGATTCACACAGATAATTCATGCGCGCAAGAAAAATAGTTCGCTCGCCTCAATTAAACAAAAATGAAAGACATCTTCAGATTAAAAGAAACATTGGAAAACAAACTACTTATTTTATTTTACAGAAAGGAAATATTAATTAAATTAAAATTTCAAGCACACAAACTCATAGTATTGCTTGAATTTGCTTGGAACTTCGCAATAAAACTACTAAGAGCTCAACAGATAGGGTAAGTAAAAGATTAATTCATAAACTGTAAATATAAAATGAAATTTAACTGTAATATTAGATTTTTAAAAAAATATAAGTCTGAATTGAATTTTTTTCCGATTTCTGAAACATGTAATTAAATTCCTTTCTAGTAGTTTAATAGCTATTTTGCATCATTTCATTGAAATAAAGAAAAAATATAGAGAGAGCAGCAAAGTAAAGAAAAGGAAATTTGAACAAGAAATATTTCAATTTCAACGAAAAATTCCTCTAAAATCAGTCGAAAAATAAATTATTTCGCATATTTATAATACGCTATTAATAATCCTTAACATTAATCTATCAATCTTTCATTTAGAATTTAAGAAAATACGAAATCTAGATTTCATAACATGTTTCAGAATATCTCTGTTTATAAAACTGTTTTGTCCTTCACTTAAAACATCTAAAAAGTCAAATAAACCAAACTGACTAATATTACCCATGAGATATAATTAAACATGAAAAATTAAACTGTAGGATTTTAACATTCTATGTAATTATCTAATCACGATCTTATGCTCGATTTTTATTGCTTTCTTTTAATAGAATTCTGCAAGATTATTTTACATCTGTTTGAACTTTTCTTCGCCAATCTTCATTACTGTATCTTTCTTAATAATTATCGGACCTTGCAGAAAAGTTCAGAACATATTAAAAAGTTTCCTTTGGAAAAATATTTAATTTTTCTCTAAGTTCCTTAAACTGTGATGGGTTATTAAACATTGTTCTGATTAATTGAATTTTACTAAATAAAGTCTTTTATTTGAAATTAAATGAATTTTTTAAAGAATAATATTTCAGTGGAGTACAATATATGTAATTTCCAAACTTGTCTAACTCTACTTACAGAATTTCAAAGAGCATTATTATTAAAGAAATGTTTGATGGTCATTCCTCATTATTTCTTTCTACTTTTTGATTGTAACAAAACTGAAAGTTTAATAATATTGGTTACCTTGCTTGAGTCCATAATTTTTTATATAAAAATGCGGAAATGGAGATTGAAGGGCAAGAAACCGCATGCTAAATTCAAGTCAGCTTTGCTAAATTTACTTTCGGCTAAATGTGAATAATTCAGCGATTAGAACAGACTTCAAAACTTTGAAAAGCGCGTTTGGGAAAATAAGATATTTTATTTATAATCAAAATTATATCGAAAATCTGGTCTTTGAAGCACCTTGAATTATTATCAATGAAATTAGATTTTTTAAAATTTTTTAATTATTTGATTCTCTTTATTCAGTACTTTGTAATTTAATAAATCTCCTGGGAAGGTCATTATATTGAAATAAATATTATCTTCTGTTATGCTGCATTTATTTTCATAGAAAATTATATGTCATGTCTTTAAAATAAAAAGTCCCTACTATGAGAGACTTTTATTAATTTTCTCATTCCTTTGCTAAAACTTCACATTTCGAATGTATTGAAAGACGTGCATTAATTCATAACTTCCATCAAAATATTGTTTATAAAATTTCGAACTGAAATTCAAAGAATGTTTTAAATTTTTAAAAAATATTGAAGATATATATAAAATAAAAAAATATATATAAAAGAAAAATATTGTCTATAAAATCACACTACTTCCATTTTCATAGTTCACCTAAAGTAAAATTCGAATTTTTATACTTATAAGTAAAAGGCTAATTACTTCGATTAAAAATCTAAATTTTGTACAACTATTTTTTCTACAACAGAATATATATGAAATAAAATTAATTTTTTAAAGCACACTTTTATAAAAGCACTGAAATTAATAATTTTTATTTTAATTATTTTTTTACGTTTTAGTCGCTCTATTAAATTTGTGTTAAAAATATTATAAGCTTTCAAAATAAATTTTTATCCACATCACTACCAGGTGGCGCTATGAAAATCATGGATTTTCAATGAAAAGAGACAATTGTGAAGAATTTCATATATCTAGGAGACCAGGAAATCAGGGAAAACTCGATGTAAATATTCCGTCTTTAAAAATATGAAACAATTCAAGTTAAATAAGAGGTGAATAATTCGTATTAATATATAGGCAGAGAATATGTATGACACTGATATCAACTGCTTATAATCTTTTTAACTTCCCATTTTTTAACTCTCCATTCACCATTTTTAAAAATATATTTTTTCCAATTTAATCATTTTTTCTCTTTTCCCATACTTTAATAGACTTAGATCTCCTCATTTTTATGCCCCTTCGTAAATCTACGAGAGATGTGAAATTGTGACGAATATATCGAAAAGTATCCTTTTTTCGAAATCTAGGGAAGAGTAGATTTCAAAGAGGAGTGATAAGACATTCCATCCACGTCATTCTGAATAAAAAAATATCACAAAGACATTCTTAATTCATGGATTAATATAATCTTCAAAGTTCCTCAGTTATATATATAGAGATTTTCTTTTTTCGACAAAAAGAGATGGATTTTTAATTTGTCATCCAAAATTGCCCGCATGTTGCCTTGACATACATTAAAGCACGAATATATACTTCTTATTTATACGTCGCACAGATTTTTTCGTCGTTTCATCATAGTCCCAATTCATTTGCAAACATTTTAATGACAAAGTATTTCGTTCATAGGATACAAAGGACGCACAGATTCAGTTATGTATCTTTGCCCCCTTTTCCTAAAATTCAGAAATTTTCTGCCTCGATCATTATTTTTACGTACTTATTAAAAGGGCGAGGGACTTTTTCTAGACAGATGAAGCGATAACGTCTCTTTCCTCCTTGCTATTACGAAGTAAAGGCCAACGCGTATACTCATGAAGCAGCATAATCAAATTAGGCTCACGCACCAACAAACAAAGAAATAAACCTTTATCCACATAAATCGAAAAAAAATATTATTAGAGTCAAGATATACAATAAATGTATGGATTTTTCACCTTTATGATGAATGTTTAATTTTAAAATTCATTTATAGTTTTCAATAATACATAGTAATTTACTAGTACTATTTCAAAAATAAAATTATTATTTTTAAATGGATTTGCGTAAGAATCATTAAATTTATGGTAATTAAAGTTGTTTATTAAAATTTCGATTATACATCGTTTCTTTTATACATGGTTTTATATCAGTTAGTTGGTATACATATAAATTGATTGAATTCTATGATACACAAGTATTAAATGAGAAAGTCTACAAATGCATGAAAAATTTTTAATAATGTACGATTCGTATGCGATGTGATTTATAGCCAATTTCTGATGAAATATCCAAGGAAATCATTCGGGATATCAACATTAATAGAAAGTGTATTTAAACATTTCTAGTTTAGATAAAAGATTCATTTTTGCTTAGAAGATTTATTTTTGCTTTCCTTTTGCTTGTCTGCCCAACATGAAAGTAGAAGAAAAAGTACAGCAACAGAGGAAAAGAACAATAAAGAAGAAAAAATGCAAGATACATCAATTTGCATAATTCTGTTCAAAGGTTCGAAAATTTATAAAAGAAGTTGTTCCACTTTAGAAATTGTAGATCTATCTGTAAATATTTCAAATTTTATTATTACATATTAAAGATTTATTTTATCTTAGAAACCAATCAAAACTAATAAAAGGAAATGGCAATTTAAGCTTTGTATTTTAAATACTTTAAAAAGTACTTTTCTTCTGCCGTTGAGAGATATTTCTTTCAAGATTGAGATTTAAAAATAAGTAGTTACACGTACGCTATTTTTCTCTTGCTTAATAATATACGAATTATTAATAAAATATTACCATAAGATCTGTTTGAATTTGTATCTACTTAACGGGTTTTATTGCTGAAAAATTTCACTTTTCCATACCCTCTCTTCTCTGCCCAACATGAAAGTAGAAGAAATAGTAGAGCAATAGAGGAAAAATAATAATAGAACAGAAAAAATGCGACACAAAATGAGACAACATTTTGCGTAGTTCTGTATTAAGGCTCGAAAATTTATAAAACAATTTGCACCACTTTTAATATTGTAGAAATTTCTATAAAAATTTTAAAATTGAATCGTTAATAAAATTGTAATTAACGTTCCTGATTTCTTTAATATAAAGCCTGGATTATTATATCTGGACTGGTAAATATAAATTAGTCTTATTGTCATTAGATTAGGATGTGTTATGAGAAAGTGAATTTTACAGGGCGCGAAGCTAAATATTCTAAGGTTGGATTATTAGTCGTGTCCGACACAGCAGAGAAATGACAATAGCAATGGAAGTGAAAGGACTGCTTTCCCCTCCCCTCTTGCTTCTCATTGTCCTAGGAAGCGAGATACTTTCAGAAGCAGAGTTCACATAGTACAACAACATTAATATTAGAGATTAAACTTTCTTCAGGAATATGAGCTACATTAAACAACCTGTTGACTGTCTTAAATTATATGTCTGTAAAGATGACATTTCAAAATAAATTTTCCCCTCATTTCTTGATACGCTAATATTTTGCAATTCTATACAGTTATTTTCTTCCTGATGACAATACAATATATTATTTATTACAAATGGATTATAACCAACCACTAATTACTTATTTTGATTTTATTCAATACGAGGGGCGCCATCTGGTGCTGAATTTGAAAACATGTTATTACACGATTCTTCATTAATGAATGTAATAATGAATTATGAAACATACAGTTGACGCTCGGTATAACAACAAAAGGTCTTTATAAAGAGTTTTAGCTATAGTGGATATAATTAAAAAATGTACACATGAACGCTCAGCAGTTCCGTAAAAATAGGCGATTTTCAAAGAGATTCCAACTAAATATTCAAATTATTTTTTTATCATTGGTATTAAAAATAAAATTTTATGAATTAAAAATATATTTCTAAAACAGATTTTAAAGTAGAGAATAAAGGGTATTTTATACTTACAAAATATTTATTTTCTGAAGACAATATCAGAAATGGTTGTTTGTCTTTTCTGGATATGTAATTTTTGCAAGACGTAATTTTCCAGTTCAGTTAAGATGATAAATATTGTTCTGCATTTTCTTGCCTTTCAAAAAAACATTTTAAAGTTTCAATAGCAATTGAAACATTTTTTTCTTGGCTATTCTAATTTCCGCGATGTATTGAGTGGCAATTCCCCCCAAACGTCAAAGTTGAACTGTAACACTGAAGACTCTACAACTACGAAGCTTGACAATCATTTACGTTTAGAAACATGTTCTTTCTGGGAAAAATACCGGGAAGAGTGTCCGCTGAATTCAGACGTTGTATTGGGATTAGACAACACTGCACGGTCGTTATACCAGAAGTAAAATAAAATAGTGCATAGAGAAGCACAGTTGGGGATTTTATCACTGGTCTTCATAATGTGTGGTCGTTATAACGAGCGTCGACTGTATTGATAACTAAAAAGATCAAAATAGTCAATATAAAAAGAGTATTTCTGTCACGTTGCAAAACATATCAAAACTGTCATGCGAAATCTGATTTTGGTGTGAACTCTAATTCAGTGCTAAGGCTTTTGAGGTAAAACTTCTGTCTTAAAGAAATTGAACTTTCAAAAGTGTTGAGACTAATAATCTGTGTCAAAAGTACAATATATTTAAATCAATAAAATTGACCGATTGAAGTGGGATCTGTTTAAACCACTGTTTGGCATTTCATCTGTTTATATCTGCGTTGTTACGCAGACACGACCATACGCGGAGTTCGATTTTCTTCTGATTAGGCATAATTATTTCTTGAAGCCATATAAAACGACTTATTTGAAATAATTTTTTATTTCGTTTAAAGATTGTCCCGTTTTAATGTTTTCAATGTGTGGAGAGTCAGTGGTGAATTTGGCATCATTTAATCAGCTGAATAAGTTTGGTAATACCAAGACAGTTCATTTTGTTACATTTATAAAAGCATATATTTAATTTCATTTTGTCAATATTGATTTTGTTGATACAACTCTAAAACAAAGATTTGT
>BGPR01028670.1:0-19812 GCA_013235015.1 Araneus ventricosus | reverse complement strand
ATCTAAAGTGGGTACGATATTTTTAGCTTTAAAAAACATCCTATGTCTTCAGCAGCGGAAGACTGAACCTAGTAGCTTCACTTGCTCGTTGAACGTTAGAATAATTTTGCTGAATTAATCACATTTACCAATGAAGCAACGAGATCACATATCAATGTAATTATATTGGTACCATTAATATAATTAATTATAATGGTGTCCATTGACCAAACTTCCTTGGTAATTATTTGTGGTGCAAGTTATCAGAATATCAGCAGTTCTAGTTCCTTATAACTTAATGGCTATAAGAACAGACTGACTGTGTTTCATTGGATAGTAAGAATGTGCTCTGGCATTTCTTTCTGTCATCCCAGAATTCTATTTCTGACGAATGCAAAAGGACCATACTTATAAGAACATTTGTATTCAAAAACCATACTAGTGAATATCGTCTGGTTATAATGTCTAATTTAGTGTTGGTATGTTGAATGCAAATAAATCTATATTTTTATAACTTCATCATTCATTACCACATTCACCACACTAAATATTCATAATAACTGGTTAATATGATAAACTTTCACAAATTATTCACTTTAACTGGCTTATTTGGTTAAAATGAATAATCGCTAGTTATTATACATAATAATCACAGTGATTATCCACAATAACTGATTATTCACATCGACTGAAACATCATTCAAATCACCCATAACAAAAACATACATAGTACATTAGCAACTACTCAAGTTTCTTTGTATATTGTAAAAATACACTTGTCAAATCAATTTTGTTTTACTTATCACATATGAATAGTTTTATAAGTTGCATATGCCCAATAATTGTAAACTGTTGCCCCTCAGCCAAGGAGCGGATACATAAAAGCTATTTACACAACTTCATATTTTCCTGCTTCAAGATTCTAACTTTAAACCGAACATCTTAGTCAAATTTTCCCATTAAATTCTGTGCTTGAGAATCTATTCAGTTAAACATACCAGCTTTTTTCATGTGTGTATATGTAAATGCAGTTAATTGGAAGAGGGAGAGAAGTTTGTGGATAGATCACCCTAAGTGTTTCAAGTCTACGGCCAATTGAAATGCAGTTTATGGTCTTTTATTATTTTTTCTGCATTCTCCTAATGAGGAATACAGTGCTGAAAAAAAAAATAAAATGGTGTCCATGGTTTCAGGAAACTTATTTTGCCGTGCAACAAATTTATGTCAAGAATACCAGAAAAATACCACGAGAAAGAGATACTACTTGCACTGCACTTGGTTTGAGTGATACAAACATGCTCACATGCTAACGACAAGAACTGATTTGCCAATAGAGCATTTTTTGAGTAAAGAAGGGCAGCTCATGGAAAATTTGTACATTCCACTATCTTATACTCATGCCTTCTCTCATGTTTAGCTGCGTAACTACGAATAATAAATCATTCTTTTTGCCCAACTAAGAGCGGCACTACATGCAATATGTACAGAAAAATTAGTAATGCTGTTTTAGAAGTAACAGAGTTCCCACTCTTATTGAAGAAAAAAAAAATTCAAGGACTCTTCAAGGGCCATAAAATTATATATTTAAGACATAAAAATGCAAATGACATATTTAAATCAAATTAATCATTTGCATTTTTATTTTTGAAATAAAAAAAATTGATAAGAACCTACAATCCTAATGATAAAACTGTGCTAAATTTTATCCATTTAACTATTTAAGTTTTTGAGTTCACATGAACACAGACTTCCCTGGCTCTATGAAATTAAATAACATACATTTCGAAAACAGATTTCATTGCAGAGAAAATCGGTTATTAATATTTAAGACAAAATTCTGTTCAAAAATATCAGTCACTTTCAAAACATATTGGAATAATTGCAGGGTTGTTTTTACTCGATGGAGAAATACCCTCTGTAGTATAGTTTTACTCTATTGTCAAATTAAGCTGCTTTTCAATATACAAACAAAGATTGAGGATGGACAGCATTCCCATACAAACACTCTGTTCTGATGGTGGAATTCTCAAAGCAAAACCAAGCGACAAACTAGTTTTCTCTTCTGTCCCAAAAAATATTGGACAGTCATTTTAATTATTTTTCAGGGACTTTTCAAGGACGCAACAAAAAATCAAGTACTTTTCCAGGGCCCTGAGTAAAGCAAATAAAATTCAAGGAGTTTTCAAGAACTGTGGGAACCCCGAGTAATCTTAAGCTAATTAATGTCAGCATTTCTCTTGAAATGAAAAAAAAAAAAAAAAAAAAAACATTCGAGACATATGGAAATCAGTGCAACTGAGAACCTTGTGAAAGCCAATATGATGATGTACCAACTTATTTGACATAAACATTGATAACTTATTCATGAATCATATTTGAAAGGCCTCTTTTAACATGTGCCAAGAATTAAACACTTTTAAAAGTATGTAAACACAAATAAATCTAATAAATTAAAATTAAGCCACAGTATGTTTCAGTGAACAAAATTTAAACACAAACTACTAGTTTCAGTTTAAACATAAGTGTTTACAGAATGAATAAACTAATAAAAGATTTTGCATCAAAAAAAGAAAACAATTGCAAGCGTAATAATAAAAAAAAGATAAGAAGGGTTTCTTTTCTATTTTAAAAAAATTACAATATTTGTATAGTTTATTTGAAAAATTTAAAAAAAAATTATGAAGTTACCTCATGAAGACAAGCTTCAACTGTTTCAACAACATGGACTTGAATTCTAGAAGAAAACTCTTCAGGGCTGCAAGAGAGAAATTTTATATAACAATCACTAACAATTTAAAAACTACACCACAACTTTCTATCACTATTTAATTTATTCACAGCTAGAAGTATCTTCACCAAATATAAAAACTAAATTTATTTTTAGAAAAAAATTATTCTCCTATAATTTTAAGCCTGTTTGCAGTAGCTTAAATTTATTTTTGTTTCTGACAGCCTATTTTTGTACTTAAAATTCTTCTTAGTTCTAATCCAAATTTATAAAAATAAATAGAAACTTTTATAACATTAAATATATTTCATAATTCAATAATGAATAATCTTAAAAAGCACTAAGTAATTAATTTTAAAAAGTCAAAAGTTAATAAAAAATTAAAGGAAGATATCAAGAAGTTCAATTAACATGCACTTCTATGCATGTACCAAACAAGAAACCAACAAAAGGGGGGGAAAAAAGAAAAAAAACATGAAACTTATAAATTAATTGTTAAACTTTAAAAAAAAATAATAAAGCCAGCCAAAATTAGCATATAAATATTTCATGAAACAGATTTAATCTTAACTAAATGACATATTCATAAATAATATAACACAATATTAAAAAAAACAAAAACCTAATGGATGTCACTTTTATGCAAGTAAACACTGCATAACATAAAGGTTTTAAAAAATGTATTATGTGTGCTACTAATACACTCTATTCTTAAATCTAATTCTACTTTTCTTTCCAATTATTGATTTAAATTAAGACAGCAATAAAAAAACAATTTAAATTAACTTCAAAAAGAGGAGAAATTTTTTTAACAGAACTCACTTTATATCATCAAGAATGTTTGAAACCTTCAACTTTTTGGATTCTGCAGAATCATCCTCATTATCATGTGATCGTTTTCCTTCGGTGATTTCTTTCAAGAAATCACTAACCCTGAAAAGTCATGCAGATGATAAAATTTACTCAGCAAACTTAATACAGAAATTATAATAATAAAAAAAATTAATGGTAGCAATAAGTAAACTCTACGATATAAAAAGCAAATTGTGATAAATAGTTAAGTTTTTTGCAAAGCTGAAGAACAAACATAATATCTAATCCATCTGCCTTAAATTGATGATTCTAAAAAAACATGTCATCATATTAAAATTCTAACAATGAAATCAAGTTTTTAACTACACACTATATCTAAAAAATTGTATAAAAAGCAACTTCACAAAATGATTATGAAGTAATAAACAATCTATTGTTAATGCCCACAGTAACTAATCATAAACGAAATTCATTCATTTGCCTACGGGTGAATATTAGGAAAAGTGCCAATTTGTGTCCCAGATAAATTTATGAAACACTTCCAATTAAAAACCCAAGAAATGTTTTTTTTCATATAGTAAACTTCACTTTACATTCAATCCATGACAAAATTTGCAAGTTTTACTTTTAATTTATGACAAAGGAATTTTTTTATTGCTTCAAAATCAGATCGGTAACGTGTCCCAGGTACGAATCGCGATCTTTAAAAAAATCCTGTGCGTTATAAAACATCGCGGCAAAAACAAGTATCGGCGGAAACAATGTATTTTATGTTTATTTATAAATATTGACTCCCATGTTTTAGAAAATATAAATGTACATCGAAAAAAAACGTAATATATGCTTGTCCCAAGTTTTCGTATCAGATCGGTAACGCCGAATTCCGGGATGTTATTTCCTATCAAAACATTTAAATAGGCGCCAACTGATTGCGTGTGATGAAACCCCTTTGTGTAATGTGCAAGTTTCAGTTGGAAGTTCCGACTTCAGTTTCATAGAATTACAGGTAAGATTTTTTCAATCTTTATTTTTCTGTGTCTACCAAATGAAAGATCAGGTCGGTAACGCAAATTGAAAAGCAAAATTAATTAATTTTTTTATTTATTTTTGTATGATAAAAACGAATTTATTGTCATGAACATAATAATGCGTTTTTAGGTTTCGAATCTTTAATTAGCGATGTTTAGCTAACAAAATACGGGAAATTCGTCAGATCTGTAACAATCAGATCGGTAACATTGAAATAGAAACCATTTGTTACAGAACTGATGCTTGCGTTACCGATGTTTTCCCACAGTTAGTTTTTCGTGTTTTGCGTTTCTAGAGTTAATTTTTGCAGTGTAAGATGAGTTTAAATGCATCTCTGTAACTGAAAAACTTTCCAATGTTTTTAAATTAGTTTAATTTCTTAAAATCTGTTTCAAAAACATTATTTTCTCCCCAAAATATGAGTTTCCAAACAAATTAATGTCCGTTTTTTTTTTTTTTTTTTTTTTTTTTTTTTTTGTATGAATCTCTGGATCTTCAGCTGTAAAAAGACTGTTCCAACAATATAACTTTTAACTTTTAAATATTCAATTTATTACCATGATTCTGTGCAAGCCCTCCACTTCAAATTCTGATTGTCCTGAAGTTATTTAGTTTTTTAAACCTGTTTTTGAGAATGATTTTATTTTATTTTGATTTAGATTGCTTATCTGTTTGCATGGAATAGACACTCACCTTAATTGAATGAGTTACATTTAATTTATGTTTAAAAAATTACCCTAGTTGATAATAATTTGCGGTCGTTCAAATACGTAAGCAAGCACCCAAGGGAAGTGCAGTTTGCTTATTTTTTTGCTGACAAGGAGATGCTTACGTAATATATTAAAATCACTTTATTTCCGAAAATCTCTTGTAACTTGCACATATAATTTAATTTAAAAAAATTAAATTTGAAAAAAAAGTTAAATTTGGCGAAAGAAAATTAAACTTCATTTTTGTAAGCTTAAACTTGAAATTGTAAGTAAATTAAACTTACATTTTTTTCCATTTTAACCGAGTTAGAGTTTTTTTATTTGAATTAAGTCCTAAAATTTTTTTAATTAGATTATTACTGTTATACGTTTTGTAAAAAAAAAAAAGAACGGGGGGGATTGCAGTATGCTTACGTAATTATAAGAGGGGGTTTGCGATTTGCTTATTTTTGCTGACAAGGGGGGAGGGGGGGTCAAAAAGTACTAAAAGCATGCTTACATAATATTTGAACGACCCCTTTATTCTAAATAATAATTCTTCCCTCTTTTTAAACATAAAAGCTAGTGTAAGTATTTAATTTTTTTTTACTTTCAGTTAATACTTTTTACAAAAGTATGGATAAATTAAAGAAAAGCTCAGGAAATACAGTAAAAACAAAAAAAAAAAACTTAAAGAAATTGAGAAAAGGCGACAAGATTGTCGTGACAGTGTCAGGAAATGTAGAGAAAACATGTCAGAAGAGAAGAAAGCTCAGAAAAGAGAAAAAGACAGAGTATAAAAAAGAAATGAGGGAGAAGGGTGTAATTAAAAGTATAAGCAACCTTTCCAATAGACAACAATACATTAGACGAAAACAATGGAAGAAAGATTCACGTAATTACAGAAAGCGAAAGTCTTTGCAGCAAGCTAAAGAAACACATGTTGGGAGCAGAGGGTCTCCACGGATTCAGTCTGGCAGAAAAGCAGCAAAACACATTTATAGTTCTTTGAGGTATAAGTTGCAATCTATGATTGCTAAATCTCTTAAACAAGCTAGGAAAATTGAAAATTTAAGAAAAGAAAATTATCGCTTAAAATCCAAAGATAAATAAAAATGTTCATTGTCCCCTGCCACAAAAGTATGCAAACTAATTGGTAGAAAAAAGATGTCACCAGAAATAAGGAAGAATTTACTTCTTAACTTTGCTTTTATGTCAGGTCTAGAAGAAAATAAAAAAGTTTTCAAAAAAGAAAAAGAAAGAAGGTTATTTGCTACACGGGTTTCAAATAAAATTATAAAAAAGTATCAAATGATAGGTCAACTTAAAAATTTAGCTTCCAACAAAAATTACAAAAAAGCATTAGAAACAAAGAAGATGCATTTCAAAAGATCATACAAAGGTCAGAAGAATTTGACTGAAGTAAGAAAATCAGTCCAGAAATTTCTTGAAGATGATTTGCATATTTGCATGTGCCCTGGCACAAATTGAATAAATTCTACTATATATATTTTTTACTTTGTTTTATAATGCAATTCCAATTCTGTGTTCATGCTATTTACCTTAAAAGATTTTAAGATAATTTGAATTGTAAATTGAAGTACTCAGATGTATATTCTTCAGATAGCTTTACTGATTCAGATTCTAACAATCCTCCGGCTAATGCTATCAAAAATATTTTTCAAAATGATTATGTTGTCATAAAATTAGCAGGAAAGAAAAGTGTGAGGTTTTATGATGGTGTGATCATTTCTCAGGATGCATTTGATGAGTACACTGTAAAATTTATGAGAAAATGTGGAAAAGACAAATTTACTTTCCCCGAAAATGATGACATTGCAGAAGTTGACTTGTCCAATATTGTCAATGTATTATCTCAGCCGTCTTTAAATAAAAGGGAACAATATGTGTTTAATGAAAACTTGGAACATTATAATTTAACTTAAATTTTGCACTTAATTTATGATACAAGAGCTAAATTTGCTAATACAGTAAAAAAATATTAAGATTTAAGTGTTTGTTTCATTCCAGTGTTTTTATTCAAGTGTTATTTCCCCTCAATCTATCATAAATAGTTTATAATTGAGATAATTAATCTCATTTTCTAAAAATCTTTTTAAATTGAAATTTTCAGTACGACAATTTTTTATAATATAATTTTAAATATATTAATATTAATTATAATTCATATATAATTATTACATATATTTATATTATATTACGTATATAAATTATACAGGTAATGTATTATGCACAAGTTAAACATGGAATCTGCAACATTTGTCAGATCTGTAACATTCGCATCAGATCTGTAACAGTCCAGAAAAATAACCCCCCGAAAATGGGGGTAAATGTTCCCCTTGACCTCGCCCCTAATTTTTAAAAAAAATTGTTACTAATGTGTAATTAAAATACACCATTAATTTCATTCACTAAAAATCTTCAAAAATTGAAATTTTCCATATTCAATTTGGCACTTTTCCTAATATTCACCCCTACACATTATTGTGGTTAAAAAAGAATATTTAGAAACATCATGATATATGAAACATGAATTTAAAAAAAAATAATCTTTTAAAAAATAATTTCTTGAAATTTAAACATCGTTTTCCTCAGTTAAAAGGTTCCAAAGTTATCCTTAAAAAATATCAATATTAAGAAATAAAAAATTATGAGAAATATTGTCTATGAAAAAGGTAATTTTTGAAATTTTTATAATATTTCAATGACGAGAGCTAGAAACATTAGACTGCATATCAACTACACAGATTAACCTTTGACTATGGGTTAAAAAGTGACATATTTTTGAGGAAATAAATTACAAAACTGAAGGGTAAGCACTTTATTTCTTTGTTTATTCACTATAAACAAAGCAAACTTCACATTTTTCTTTTTTTTTTCTCATGTATACAAATAGAAGTATAGTAATCGTCAAAAAATACACCTTCAAGATTTTGATTAATCTTTGCATTTTTGACCTCCCCAAGTCTGAAAATACAATTTTTGGAAATGAGTTCTCATCAAGAACACAACAAAATAGAAAGATAAAATTTGGATGATGATGGTGCTGCGAGTTAATGGAGTGCTTGAACTCAAGGTTCTTAACCTCCAGACCTCGCTATTGTTAGAGAAAAGTGGCATTGCAAATACAGTTACATAGCAAACTTGGCAGTGCCATATTAATTTACAAAATCATAATAGTTTACCGTTGCTTAAAAAGTAAGAAGATAAAATTTCAGATGTGATCTTTATATCACAATTCTAGACTTATATTAAAATGTGGCATGAAATTCAACTACTGGAAGTGTGTCCATCCACGTGGATGTTACCACCATAACACAAAAATGCAATAAGTTAAATGGATGAAATCTGGCATATAGTTTTATAACTGGAATTGTATATCTGTATCAAATCTTAAACCAAGTCCATCTACAAATTGAAGGTCTATTCTAACTAAGGACAGGATATTTAACACTTGGATAATTTGTATATATATACATATAATAAAACCCCATTTAACCGAACTCGGGTTATCCAAAATACCTTTGAAATTGCAAAACCAAAAAACATGTACTGAACTATAAGGAAATGATCGTGAAGGTGATACTATTTTTTGCAACAATGTTTTTCTTTTAAGCCTCCCCAAGAAGGTCAGTGATTAATTTTAGAATGCTAAAATTAATATTAGAGTATTAACACTATTATTATGTTTACCTGTGCCTGAACCCTCCGGTGCAATATTATGCCCGGCAGAGGGTTAACTGTAATAAAGAACATAAGTGTAGCCTACCAAGAGAATTTTGAATTCATTTTTAACTAAAAACATTTCAAATTACATACTGTAATTAGAGGCAAAATAGTAATATTCATGGATTAACCAAAATTTTTTTAAATACGAAATGACTCCCTCCACCCCATTAGTTCGATTAACCAAGGTTGTACTGCACACTCACTTTTAATTTGCAATTTTTATAGGGTCAGTGGGGTAAAGTGGTCGTAAAATCCACATTTTTTAAGTTAGGTGGATTATAAATATAAGAATTTGTTAAAATACGTAAAATTTATTGGATGTTAGTTTACATTACATTATTGAACACATTGCATTAAAATTTGGGGAAAAATAATTGATTTTAAAAATTTTATGACACCTTCTATTTGTCATGTTTTTATGACCACTTTACCCCATGGGGTGGGGTAAAGTGAGTAGTACATTGGGTAAAGTGGTTATAATTAAAAAATAAGCATAAAAACGTATTATAAGTAAGCAAAGTTTTTTAAAAAATATTTAACAAAACTCAATATAGTTTCAACTTTAAAAGAAAATCAGTTTATTTGTCCAAATTATATATTTTTAATAACCTAGGATCAAAAGTTGACTTATCAAGAATTTTAAGGATATCTGACTCTTCAATTCCAACAATACAATGTTATGATTTTCAGGAAAGGTGTAATAGTCTGAAGTTTTAGATATTTTATTGATAGAAAATCTCCTATTTTATCAAAAACCTGTCCAATAAGCTCTTTGAATGATCCCCCCTCCCTTCATATTTTGCCAACATCGCACAGAAATACTGTGGTAACTGATTATCTGCAATTGTTGATTCACTTAACTGAATAAGCCATTTTCTGATTTTAAAAAGTTTTTCTTTGTATGTTTTTTAACTGCTTTCTTGCATCTCTTTCTTTTTGTAGTTGTTTTATTACTAATTTCTTCAGTCAAACCTTCATTATTTTTTTAAAATTTTTTCTTTTTTCTCTTGAATTCTATATGGCCACTTTATGTATAGATGAAACAAGTGGTTATAGAGTTGTAAATACAGCTCATGTCAAATCTTTTAGAGTGTAATTATACAAAAATTATAGTGCAATTACGCATGGCTTTTTTTACTGTTCCACAAACCATGTAACTTCCGTGCCCATCATAAATTAAAAGAACAGGTTTTTTCAAATCTAAAGAAAATTGGATAAAGCCAAGTCTTCCAAGCCATACCTTTAGTCTATTTTAGTACTACCTTTAATCTATTGCTCATATAAATGAGCTCCTTTATAAAAAATAAAAGATAGTATGAAATCATTTGCTGATGCACTAAAAAGTACATCGTTTTTTGCAATTGGCCGATTTCTTATATGCATTATGTGATGCTTTTGGTACAAAAATTGGGGTTAACCAGTTTCACATCTTTTTAATTATATTCTGTAATATACCTTAAATTAATATTTTACTAACATTTGTCTTATAAATTAAGCTTAAGAAAGTTTTAAAACAGTGATGCATGTTAAGCCTATCCCTATGACCACTTTACCCCATCTTACTTAAATTACTACAAAATAATATCTGTAATTAATTCAGTTTATCTGTTAATGATGAAGAATTCTTAAGATCTATATGAAGCTTTCTGCAGAGTCAATCTAATGAAAACTTAATCAAACAAAATGTTGGAGAGAAGTTAAATTAGGTATTCCAACTTGAAACTGCTATATACACCAAACAAAATGGATGTTTTCTCCTACTAAAGTGTTGCAATTAGTATAATTTTGAATGTTAAACTTAGTTCTTAACTATTCAGAGCTAAAATAAAAAAAATACATTCATACCAATATTCATTACAAAGTTATAGCATTTTATTTCATGTATGACCACTTTACCCCACTGACCCTATGAAACAACTTTTGCATTTTTTTAACAAGATCAAAATTTGACGAATATGCTGTCACCTGCTTTATAAGTCAATGGAAAAAGTCAATATATGTTTAGTAAATTACATATATTATAAAGAATGTCAGCATCTAAACTCTCCTAATGAGATCTTTCAAGTAATACAAATCCAATAAAAAGATAATAATAAGAAAGCAATGAGTTTAAACATGGAAATATTGTATTTGGAACAAGATATTATCCCAAGTTAGGAATGAAGGGTAAAAAAGGTTCTCAACAGCAGGTAGAAATAAATAATTCAATTTTCTACAAAAGTAATCTTGAAATATCTAAGGTTATAAACATAACGGTAGAAAACACGTGTTAGTTGACTCATTACAACAACAAATGATTTATATTCTTTTAAAAGGATATAACAAAAGAAACTGCTCTTCCCGCATTTTAAAGATGATTAAAAAAGTATCTGTGAGAATATATACCGAGATTTCAAATCGAGGCTTACAAACACGTAAACAATCAATCTTACTTTTGTGGATCTTTCTCTTGCTTTACAGAAATACGATCATTCTGCTTAGGTTTCTTGGAAGAAGAATCATCAAACACACTAAAAAGATCATCAATGTCAATATCACTCATTTTCTTTTAATTGAGTATGTAATTTAAGAAACGTAATAGCCGCAAGATATTTTATTCATAAGTATTCAAAATTTTTAACTTTCTTTCGACGAATGTACAATGAAGTTACAGTTAAGAATGAGCTATTTAATTGCTTACAGCAATGGCAAAGACTTAATTTTGGCTATCAAATTTACATTTTATAGCTTGAAAAGAGACCATAGTTTATTGAAAAATATCAGTGCATTAAATGGAGTTATTCTAAAAAAAAATATTTAAATACGAAAATTACTATAAATATGACATAGAGATAAAAGCATATTTATTGAAATGTACTGAAATGAAAAGACGAAGTGGGAAAATGTAAACAAATCTTAAATAATTATTCATCTTTGTTTCGCAACAATAATATTAATTAATGTGATATTATTTGGTTTATTAAGACGAGAACAAGAACTTAGATATGTTTCAAAGTTTCACTCGAGTTTTCCTTCGAAAGTTAAAATGCCTAAATGTAACTCGCATGTTCAATCACAGAACTTTTAGATTGGCTTCCCAAAAATTTGCAGAGCAGAAGCAAAATGCCCAACAACTTGTCGCATTTGAGGATATTCGCTTGCAGAAACATTTGCAGTTTCTCAGTAATTTGTTTATTACATCAGAAAAAAATGAAATTAAGGAAGTGTTTGGATATGCGTTTAATTTAGAACTTTTGGGCCGTATAAATAATTTGCTACAAGAAATTGCTAGAACAAAAGAAGAAATCAAGGAACTTGAGGTTTTCATATTAGGTAAATTATTTTTTATGCCATTTTAAAAACAAAACTCTCATCACGTTAGCAATGCCAAAAAGCGATTTTTTTTTTTTTTTTACTAATAGTCGTGGCTTTTTTTTTTGCATTTCCGTTTGCATAAAACGGATAGATTAGGGGACGTCTGGATGTCACGAATTTTTTTACATACGGCATCACCAAACCACCTTCCTACTACTAATCAGCGCACAGCTCTCTCTGATAAACCCTGTGTAATGCGGTATGCACAGTAGAATGTTCTTCACATCGTATTGATGCATGCATTTGCTTTGTGATGTATCACTACGCACTCTGTACAAACAAGCAAACTATTTTTACCTTAGAAACTTTTATGACTGCTCTCGGCCTTAGGTGAAAACTTAAAAGCCTGTAAAAATCTATAAGAAATAATATATCAAGCAAATACAAACAAATAAATACAATAAACCGGGAGGTAAAAAAAGAAAGGCATCCTCTTTCACGATTTATTTATTAATTATTCATTTTAATGTAGTGAATATAAAAGTTTTTCGATTTATCAGTAACAAAAGAAAATTTAAGTGGCCTGATTTCCTGAACTTCAAGCTGTGATGCTGTACATATTTTGAAAGGGGAGTACAAAAATACATTAATAAACAGTGAAAAAATGGATAACTAAAAATATATATAAAAATCAGGAAGAGATTTTTAAAAAAACTTGCCAGAGATTAAAAGAAATAAAATTAACTTACTATCATTCATTACTTTTTTTTTCAAACTCACTCGTAAATTGTTGTATATCCAGTAAGATTTTCTTTTACTGCACATTTTTCAAGAGATCTTATTTCTTCACTATTAAAGAAATTTGTATACTTCTGTGCAATTTTTAACATAATCATTGACGGAACTTTTTGGAATTTCTCGTCTTCGTAGTAGCCTCGAAAAATAAGGCAATACATATAACTTTGTTTTATAAATACATATTGCAATTTGTTTACTTGCGCTCTCGTATATACGTTCTTTCAGAAATAAGAAATTTACTTTCCATCTCCTCCCATTCATCAACAGTCTCTTAAAAAAGCATTATCCTTAACAGAAGAAAATTAACTACAATACACGCGCACGCGTTATGTCCAATATATATATATACTATATTATAAGCACACTCAGCGATTCTTCAAAATGAAATGACTGATGAATCTTTTTCTCCCTTTTAAATTCTATTATTGCACGTGTATGTCCCTTTAAATACTTTTTTTTCCAAATCACACACACACAATGAGAGAAAACTTCACTTTCAAGCTCCATAAAATAAAACGGCAACCATATTCTACGTATAGCGAAAAAGTTAGGAAGAATTCTCTAGAAAATAACTTTTCTAAAAACTAAATCTAATAAATATTTTTTCAAGCCACATTTTTTCTATTCTTGAGCAAATCACAGGGTTGTAGGTAATAAATTTAGCGTTAATTATTGAAATCAAAAATAAGTATTGATAGGAAAATTAGTTTTATAACAACAGAAGAGACCATTTTAGAAATTTAGTGTATAATTTTAGATGAAATGGACACATTTTGATAGGTGGAGAACAACTAATTGAAAAAACCATATAAATCTGATATTGAACTGAACAACCAATGATAGGCTGTGATTAATTAAGAAATTAGTGATTGTTGTGAGAGATGAAATTTCTACTTTAATTTTAAGAAAATCTTTAGTAGTTTGAGGTGTAAATATGTATGACTGTTGCAGTATTTAGAAACAAAACCTTATAAAGCAGACAATTAAAACTGAAATTATTGTATTTGTTGCTTAGCATATAAACTTAGATTTAATGATTGTTCTATACATAGTTTTAAAAATAAGTACAATTGGGAAACTGCAAATAAAATGTGCATGCAAAATCCAGAGATTGTAGGACATTTGAAAGATCCTACAATCCTGCTCCCTACTTAGTGTTTGTTTGCTTTCATGTATTCTTTATACAAATCTACAGTTTTTGTCTAATCTTGACAAAATTTGGCACTTGTGCTCTTCATAATAAGAGTAAAAATAACATAAACTTTTGAAGTGAGAAAGTTGATTACATTTTCAGTTAATTAAAAATTAACTTATTTTGTACTTTTGCACAATATTTGGTCATCAACTTCTGAAAGAATTATCATATGAGAATAATTTTTATATCATCTAACATGTAATATATAGATAGATAGATAGATATACGAGGTATATACAGGGTGTCTACTCTTATCGTGGCCCAATAGCTAATTTCTAAACCATTAGAGATAGGCATATGGTTCCAATTAGAAAAATTTTTTAAATGAGGAGAAGAATTATAATTTATGTTGTTTCTGTCAATAACCATATTTCTGGAAAAGTTATTAATTCTAACTTTTTATATTACCCCCCAGTCCTATCAGTCATATTTAGTAAAATATTCTTCACACACTAACATTTTAAACAAAAAAAAAGTTCCACTCCTCTGCGACTAAAACTAAGCAAGTTCTGGAGCTTTGAATTTCATGATTTTTAACCAATCAATGGCTTCGTTGAGCAAGTGATGTGCATTGTTTGGTGGATCGTGTTCAAAATGGCTGTTGAAATAGTGTAAAGTGGTCTAAGTCTAAGCGATATTCAAAGCTTCATAACTTGACCAGTTTAGTCGCAGAAGAGTGGGACTTTTTTTTTGTTTAAAATGTTAGAGTGTCAAGAATATTTTACTAAATATGATTGATAGAACTGGAGGACTGTATAAAATGTTAGATTTTGTAACTTTTTTAGGAATATATTTATTCACTCAAAAAACATATATTACAATTCTTTCCTTCATTTAAAGCATTTTTCCAATTGGAACTATGCTAACTAACTCTAATGGTTTAGAAATTAGCTATTGGGCCACGATAAGAGTAGACACCCTGTGTATATATATATATACTTTTCCAATGATGTTAGTTTAAGTTATGTTAAATATTTATTCAAATGTTTAGAATTTTTGAAATTATTGGGTACTGCTTGCAACAATGCATAGGTCATTATATTGTCTACTTCCCTTGCTTACTAGGTAACAAAATTATTCTCCCTCCTCCTAGTGCTACACAAAGAAGGAATTTGCTGACTGTCTTCCCTTTCTTCCAAATGCTTCTCATTTAGGCAATTGTATCTCGACTGCTTAACAGCCGGTGCACTAAGTCAACTGTGGATTTATGCTCCAAAGGGAAAAACAAGGAACATTGTGTATCATCTTTCAATGAATTCTTAGAAACGATCGGTGTCCGGTATCATGACCCAAAGTACCTGTCAGTTTCCTTGTGTACTTACAATAAAAATCAATAAGCAAAACCAAAAAAAGTCAAATGGGCCTTAAAAGTAGCTATTCACACAATGGGTCTTCAAAGTTTGAACTTATTTATTTGAAACTGAAAAAATTTGATCTCCCCCTTTTTTTTTTTTTTTTCCAGATTGGTTTTGGATATATATGAATTTTATATTAATTATGCCCCACTTTTTCTTTTGAAGCATACTGATGTATCTGAAATTATTTAAAATTTCATTTGGGATTGGATTTATTTATTTTTTTAACATATTACTTGGCTTATAGAAGACCATTAATCTTAAGTCTTTTTTTTTTCAAAATTAGCTATTCATTTTTGATTTAATTCAAAATGACTAATGTCAACTTTACTATTATAAACAATATACAACATTTTTATTTCATCAACTTTGTAGCATTTTAGGCCACGGCCACACAAGCGTTTTCTTGCAGCCGCTGCTTGAAGGTCATCCACAGAAGAATTATAGACAGAATGATGAAGCGCAGGGCTGGTCACACTGTTGTTTCTGCCTTTGGCGGGAAGTTTGCCCGCTGCATTCCTGTGGCTGTTCATAAAGATAGAGCTCGACCTGTTTTATGAGCGACTTGTTTGCGCGTTCTGCTGCTCATCGACGTTTCCATTTATATTTTCGTGTGTTTAAGGGTTGGATTATCAAATAGGAAAGTAGGCAACTGCCTAGAGACCCTACAACTTTAGAGGGCCTCAGGTCTTGACAATTTTTCTGACATTTTCAGGATTATTTAATTTTGTACTTTCATTTGGTTTGCAAATTCCCTGTACTCGAACATAGTTAAATTAAAATTAAGTACCATTTAAATTTCAAAACACTATTCTTAGCAATTTTTTCATGATTTCAATTTGTCTTGCAGGTTATGTGCAGTCATTCTTTTTATCTTTTTCCAGTTGATTGATTGACTCATGAGTCAACAGCCCTAGCAAACTTTGTATAAGAGTATTTGGAATGTACTGAAAGAAGTTCTATTACTTTACCATTTTGTTAAAAAATTATTTTTTAATTTAAATTTTTTTAATGTAATTTTTTTTTATATACATGAGATAATGAAACTAACTTTCTTGAAGCTGACCAGCAATTAAATGTGTTGTAATTTCAGTTTGTCATAACTATATTTATGTAAAAATTGCTTAAATAGATATTAAATTCAAATCAATAAAAAAAATCTGTGATAGTTTTGGAGGGGGAAGAGGGTGAGAAGGGCCCTTAAATTACTTTGCCTAAGGACTTAATCTACCCCTGTTGTGTTCTGTTTTTCAATTTTTGATATTTCAGAAAATTATATCAGGGGCTACTTGGATAGTGAGCTTATGATTCTTGAACTTCCATATTTTTTTCTAGTTTTATATCAGTTGTAAATATTTCAATTGAAATATTGACAATTTCATTTAATTTATTTTCACGTCATTCGTCTCATTCTTTGGTTCTTTTAATTGTTTTTTGTTTCATGTTTACATTGCTTCTAATCGTTTTTAAATAAAATTGTTTCAAATAATTGTATTTAACCATTATCCAATAACAACCTAATTTTAATAATAACCCTCTTAAAAATTGATATAGTGTGTTGTCCTTGTCATCTGATCGCAGTTCAAAATTGCAAAATCTGCCACAAAATAGTCTTTGTGTTGCTTCAAAACGAGGCGTTAATATAACTAAAGGTATTTGTTAATCATTGCATCTTAAATCGAAAAAAAATTTGCCTTAGTGATAAAAGAAATTAATATGGTCCAAATTAAATATGGAATTCTTTTAATTACCTTCTTACTTTAAAGAAATATTTAAGAATCTATAAGTTATCTTTGAAATGTTTTAGTTGAAGGAGAAGAATGCCAGAAAAAAAAACTTTAATGAAATTATAAATAGTTTTCAAGTATAAGATAAATAGAATTAACTTTTTATTATATATATTTAAAGTATTAATATTTTAACACAAACAACTGTTTGAATTCACCAATCTGTTCTAATAGAAAGCAGAAACAAACTACTGTGCTCACATAAAAAAACTGCACGTGTGGCCGGCCGTGGTTTCCTTGCTCGACAGATCGTCGGACAACAGCGACGAAAAAACGCTCGTGTGGCCGTGGCCTAAGAGCATTATTCAAACTTCTTCAATTAGCAAAACCCAGTACAGTACTAATGAAATTTTTTACATCACTGTTTGTTTCTGAGCTGATAAGCCACCATTGCTAGCAAACCTAACTGCTAGTGACTTGCTAGCAATGCCACTGCAAGCAAGTTAGCCTCTGATAGCCATTGCTATTATATATCTCATATGCGGTGATTTCTTGGATCACATGCTCTTTTTTTTTTATCTACACCTTAATATTTAATCTTTATACGTTAAAGTATATTTATTTTAAAATTGTTTTATTTGAGGCCTATGAAGATAGCTACAAGTCAATTGAGCATAATATTCCCAAGCGATTTATGTGTGTGTAGGAAAAATCTGCACCTAAGTGAGTTTTAAAAAAAGCATCTTTAGCTGTAAATTTAAAGAAATGGTTTTTTATATACTTCTGTTTTGAGATTTTGTAGAATTTATTATTGTTTTATTACTTTAGTCATTTTTTAAAAATTATTTTGTGTAAAAATATACATTATGAAAACTATATATTTCAGATATTTTTATTTTAAAATGTTAAATTTCATAAACCATATTTTGAACACATTAAACCAAAATTATTTTCCAGATTTAAAGGAATTAAAAGATGACTTATATAATGCAGCTTCAGCTGAAAAACAGAAATTTGAATCGAAATTAGAGGAAATGGAGAATGAAGTAAGTAATTAAAATTGTATTATAAAAATTATTACAGTCGACGCTCGTTATAACGACCACACATTATAAAGACCATTCCATTAGAACGATCAGTGATAAAATTCCCAATTGTGTTTCCCTATGCACTCTATGTTATTTTACTTCCGATATAATGACCGTCCAGTGTTGTGTAATCCCAATACAACGTCCAAATTCAGCGGACACTCATCCCGGTATTTTTCCAAAATTCCTTTATTTTCTACTTTAAAATCTATTGTAGAAATCTATTTTTAATTGATAAAATTTTATTTTTAATACCAATGATAAAAAATAATTTGAGTATTTAGTTGTAATCTCTTTAAAAACAGAATTTTTATGGAACTGGTGAGCTTGCATGTGTACATTTTTTAATTATATTCACTATAGCGACCACTCGTTATAAAGACCTTTTGCTGTGGGATGCACAGGGTCGTTATAATGAGCGTCGACTGTATTTGATTACCTTTAGCTACCATCTAAACCAGGGGTTCCCAACCATTTTTCCCATGCTTACCCCCTTGATTATTCTTTTTGTTTTTGCATACTACCCTACTATCACATTCAGCCCCCCCCCCCCACACACACACACAAGAATCCATCAATGCAAAGAAGTTTTTATCAATAATGTTAAGGTAAGCTCAAGTTAGCTTAAAAGTGAAATGACTCAAGTTAATAACATTTGCTGAACTTATTTTTGATTTTACTTTTTATTCCATTTTTACAATAGTATTAGTTCAATGCCAAAGCAAATAAAACCAGTATTGTTTAACTTTACAGACTTGACTCACCTGACAATAAGAATTATAAAGAATACTACTATACTTTCGGTAATTTAATAAAAAGTACAATGAAATAACTAGCCAAAAAGTGTTTTCGACCGCGTCAACGCTACAAGTACAAGTGGAATGACTAGTAAAGTAGAAAAATTGTCAAGCCAGAAAGCAACGTTGTCACATTTTTATTATTTTTTTAAAAGGGAAATTAAGAATAAACAGTTGTATTGATTTTAAATAAAATCAAGAATTCCTTTTTAGCTCTGGGGGGGGGCTGCACCCCTATAGCCACTCCTAGAATCGCCACTGATTTTAATTTATAAGGGTGGCTAAAAATTACACTTCATAATAATCAACTATTCAAGTGGTATAGTTATTAAATAGCAATTATTCACTTGGATAAACAAAATTTTCTAATCTTTTGTTTTCTTATTTCTTCCATTAACAACTTTGATTTCGCATACCATGAAATGGTCTTCGCATAGTCCCAGGGGTACACATACCACAGGTTGAGAACCTCTGATCTAAACTATACCATTTTTTTTTTTTTTTTTTTTGTAATTCACATTGTTTCAGTTTTCTGTGATAAAGTTTGTTGTCATAAAACAAAATTAATTA
>BGPR01028669.1:4908-19813 GCA_013235015.1 Araneus ventricosus | reverse complement strand
TCGATGTACTACGTTCAGACACGTAATGCTCAGAGATGTACCTACAGAGTCTATCTTTTAGAACTTATATTATTATTAAAGAGAGTATAGATTCTTTAATGATAGAATTTCAATGCTTCAGCAAAAGATGTTTTGGAAATTATTAAAAGCAAACAAAAAAAAATCAATAAACTGGTTCAATAAGAAAGAAAGTAGAGATTATTTTATTTCCAAAATAATGACAATAATAGGAATAATAATAAGAAATTAATATAAAGGGAAGCATGGAATTCTTTTTTTAAAGACCTTCAACAACTGTTAAAGAAAACTTCCATAATATATATTAAGAATAACATTATGTATCCCTAAAAAAAGATTCAAACTTGTCCTTAAAGAATTCAATGTATATATTATTTATTGAAGAGGTTAAAGTGAAAAAAAAGGTGGCATATTTATTCGGCAATAACGTTTGAAGCTCAACAAAAGTTTTACAAGAAAAAAATCTCAATGTTAGATATAATGTTTTATAGCTGTTTCAACAAGTTGGAAAAGTAAAGGCTTACCTCATGAGTACAATTGAATCACTTCGTTTCTATTGAGTAGTTCTTTGAACTCCTCAATCATTTAACAATTTTAACGTGTTCCATGGTAATACAAAGGAAACGCCTAGAACCTATATATTTGCAAAAAATATTAATAATCCAATTTCACATGGACTATTTTGAAACATAATAATAAGTAAATCTTTATTTACTTTTAGATTTTTGTTTCATATATATATATATATATATATATATATATATATATATATATATTGCTTTTGATTTTAAATCTTCAATCCAGTGACGAATCCAGGGGGGGAGCTATCGGGCTACAGCCCCCCCAGAGCCAAGCCAGAATTCTTGATTTAATTTAACATCATTACAACTGTTTTTTCTTAATTTCTCTCTTAAAAAAATAATAAAAACGTTTCAACATTGCTTTCTAGCTTAAAAGGCTCGAAAATTTTGCTACTTTTGTAGTCATTCCACTTGTACTTGTAGCATTGACGCGGTTGAAAACATTTTTTGGCTAGTTATTTCATCGTAATTTTTATTAAATTATCGAAAGCATTGTATTGTTCTTTATGTTTCTTATTGTCAGGTGAGTTAAATCTGTAAAGTTAAAGAGTTTTGGTTTACTTTAGCCTTGAAGTTTGACATTCATCACGACGATACACAGTTTTTATGACCTCCGGCGCGTCCCCCCAGCCCGGAATCCTAGATTCGCCACTGCTTCAATCTGATATAAAAAAATATTTACACCATGATTAATTATCTTAAAAAGAAAATTTAAAAACTCTTACGTATATATATGGCTGGAAATATATTACTTTCACTTTTTAATTCAGTCTGATACGGCAAAATATTTAAACCACGACCAATAACTCTTTTAAAAATTTAAAAAAAAAAAAATCTCATCCGTGCTTTTGTATGGATATTGATTTTCTTTTAAAATTTTGTTAACCACTATTAATACCTCCGAATCGAAGGTGAAAAAAAATTTCAATAAAAAAAATGTGTTATTCAAACATTGCGGAAGCGAAGGCCGCCTTGTCTAATTCTAGATATGCAGCTGCTCAATTAGACGATATCGGAAGCACAACTTCCGTCAAACCTTGATCCAATTTCGTATCACATTTTTTCCCCCTTCTCAATATAATTTGATAATATAAACGCCTATCGGTATTCAAATAGAAAGATAAAGAGTTTGCTTAATGAGTTAAAAGAGGGTTTGGAATACCGATTAAGATTAATTAGGTAAAATGGAGGGATAGGGGTGTAGAAATAAGAAGGTTGGAGTGGGTTCTGAAGGAAATGCAGAAACTAACGTTCCGTATAATGAAATATGCCCTAAAATCTTAACAAATCCATAAAATAGTTCATAATCAATCGAAGTATCTTGAATATTTGTACTAAGTGTTCGATAAAAATGAGAAAACACCGCCAATTCGACCTTTTCCATTAAAATAAAAAAAAAAATATCAAACGAGAATTAATTTATATAAAAAATTCCGTAATTCTAAAATAGAAATTTCAATAAAAAATGCTTCATTTTCCACTTTAAGCGATGGCCAACAGAAAAAAAGTAGAATTCTATGATTTAAAATTTATTAATAGAGGTAGAATAAATATAATCATGTCAGTCACGTCAAATGGTTTTTGTATCTTGATGAAAGAAATATCTATTCACTGTGTAAGAAATATATACATAAAATATGTATATATTTCTTATATAGAAAATATTCATATTATATAGATTATATAGTTATTTTATATTTATTGATTGTATAGTTATTTTTCCTTAAACGAAATTACATTTCAATTCTCTATTGTGTCGCCATCTGTCGACTATTAATGAAACTTATTAGAGCTGACTCGTGCTGCCATCTGTTATTCATTTGTAACAACACAGGTACAATGTCTATGGGGCGGGCTTGCTGGACAGAAAGCAATTAATGTTTACAAACATTCCACTACTCCACTACATGCTGCACTCAAGAAACAGCCATTACCACGTGTTTATCTGAACATCCCTATTCACAAACATTATAACTCAAGTAACGAATAAATGATAAAATTATAGAAAAAATATGAAAAAATCTTTGGAAACGTGATTGACTGACGGTGAAACAACAGTATCAACATTCACGTTCTGCATTACATCTTTAGATTTAACTAGTAAGGTCAATGAAATTTCATGAAAAAAATTCACATTTATTTAGTTGAGATTACAATTTTTATAATGTATGGAAATTATTATTTATCGTGTTAATTCTGCAAGAATTAAAAATAAAAAATTAGAGAAATTATAATGCTTTCTGCGAACAGTGAACAAAGCATTATGATTTCTCTAATTTTTTAGAGGTTCGTATAGATTTCACTTACTTACCCCTGATGAGCATCTATAGGCTTTTACAGATAAACTACAGTCTTTCCATTTAAATTTAACATTGATTGATTTTCATGACATTGATATCTTCCACAAATCTTCTTGAATTGCAGCATTATTGCCATTTGTTGCGTTTGTGTTTTATATTATTTTATATTATCTTCCCTTTTTGTTAATTTTCTCCCTATAAGAACTCTCGGCATTTTCTTTCCGCAGATTTTTTCCTTTACATTTTGTGAATTATGAATGTTTATGTTGATTATGTTGCTTTTACAATTCTGTTATGATTGTTTCTTATTTGTTATATCTATTTAATATTTAAAAGGTTTACATTTTCCTGCAAATGCAGTATCAAACTGCTTTTGAATCTTGGAAATAGAGATTTGGTGTATAAATATGTCTTATTTTTTAATACATATATCAAAAACTACTACACAAGCTACTGCTTCTAAATTCTTTGCTTTATTTCAAAATTTTAAAAATTGTATATAATCAATTATTAAGGGCATCATAATTTTCTTCATATTCTTTTATTTGTAGAAACACATCTATTCAAGATCAGTTCGAATAAAGATAAAAATTATCATCATCATCTACATCGAACATACTTTTCCTTTTGAAAAACAAACCGATCGACTTTCCCAAATAGTTTTGTGTTTAACTTCGAAGTATAGTAAATAGAATCGGATATGTGTTTTGGGCCTCTTTCCTTTGACCACCTGGGGCCAGAGTTTTGCACAGATATACAAATTGAGTGTGCATGTCATGTGGTAAATTACATCTAGCTAGCTTGACGCGTGTTTGAGTTATCGCGGCATCAGCCAGTAGCCAGATCTATACATACTCGATCCGTTGACGTATTCAATCCAAAGTCAGATACAGATCTACGATTAGAGTAATAAAACTAAGCCCAAAGTTTCATCGATCTAGCTGACAATCTTGTGGCATTCCTATGGGTAGTTGTTTTTCCAGTGCATTAGCTAATGTCTTTCTTCGCACCTTCTAAAGAGAATTTATTAAAGATAGGATATACGATTAGAGTAATAAAACTAAGCGCGAAGTTTCATCGATCTAGCTGGTTGCATTTTTGAATTGCCATTTTCACACGGACAGACAGACTTTTCGTTGAAATTTGATAAATCTACAGTTTTGATGTAAAGACCGCATGCCAAAACTCCTCTGTCTAGCTCCTTTCGTTTTTGAGCTATCATGTTCACAGACAGACAGACTGACAAGTATAATCCCAAAAGTGGGTTTTTTTTTTTTTCGCTCTCAGGAGTGGAGATTCATCAACTCCTCGAAGTCTATTTTTTAAAGATTATATTAATTTCTCTTTGTGTACTTATTATACGAGAAAGGAGAAGCTCATAAATGTTTTATTGCGCTGTGAAATAAATCAATACTATTGTAAACTTCACATCTCTATTTTGTCAGATGTTGGTTTAGAGAGAAATGTAGCTAGTGGTGAGGTTAAACTTTTGTTTCAAATCTAAATTAAATTACTAAAGTTTTTTGGAGAAATGGAAACAAAAAGTTAATCAAAATACTGGTCTCCATCTTTCATATGCAATGGAACTGGCGAATTCGAAGCTGGCAGTAGTACCACGATAAAAACTCGACTTATCCAAGAACTCTGATCAAGAAAATCTTTTAATAAAAATGAGTACAGCAACAGGAAACGGCAATTTTTAAACTTAAATGGCAGTAAAGATTAATTTTTAATGTTTCACTGTTCTAATAAAGAAATTAAAAAATTAACAACTAAAAGACAAAGGAATTTTAGCAAATAAAGTGGTAATAATTAGAATTAAAAAACTAATAAATTTTGAAATAATAATTTTAATAAACAAACCGTATACGGCAATTTGAATACAATAATTGCGTTATAAAACTTCTAAATTAACAGTACAATTCAAATTTAATATGGACAACATTTTTTTAAAAAGTGAGACATTAATTTTCAAAAAATTATTCCCTTACGACCCCAGAGGACACAAGGTTGGAGTCGTATTTAAGTCCTCTTTTACTCCTTGACTAATTAGATGACATATCCTTTTAGGGGCATTTATTGTTAGTTCAATCTATATAACAACTTAAACAGGTCTTAACAATGTATAGTAAAGCTTAGATACTTAATCTTATGCAGGAGATTTTGTTTCTTTTTAACTGAATGCTACTTTAACTTAATTACAAATCTAAAAACCAAAAATTCTTTAATTAGAATCAAACATGTCGCTGAATCCGAAGGGATTAAGGACTGCGTCCTTGCAAATTAATTTGAATTCAAATTGTTTTAAAATAACTGAATTTGCTTATGTATGTAATATTTTGAAATAAATCGTACTCCTACTGTCCAAAATAAAATATTCATTTAAAAAAGCATTAAAAATTAACAGATAGAATAAATAATTTAGCAATTAAGTAATTCGTATGTATCTGAGAGCAAATCATTATATTAAACGTGATAGTAAACAGACATTTGGATTCGAATAGGAAAAGAAGATAAAGGCTTTACTGAGTAGGGCGCCATTTTTATTTTTTGTCTTGACCCAATCAGGTCGGCAATAGTTTAGTCCATCTATTGATGGCAATTTCCCTTGTTTTTTAAGCGGATTGAAAAGAATTTTGGAATTAATAGGGGATAATAACCTTTGCAACTGAAAAACCCCTTTAATTAATCCATCGATGGTTTCGAATAAGTCAGAAATTTTTCAGAAGAAAACATTTTTATTGTGCACAAAATAAAATAAAGCCCGCTGTATTTACGAAATGGCTGATTTTGATGAAATTAGTGTTATATTGCAAAGAAAGGGCAACAAATTAAAGCAATTAGCTGAAATTCTAATAAGATTCCTCATATCAATAAGGCGCAACTTCGTCGGGAGGGGCAATTAGGAGAGAATTTAATATGTTATCAAGAAGCCCTAGACAGGACCAAATCCCGCTTCACATGAAATTATTTCATATTTATTTTATTTATGCAATGTACGAGTAAACATATTCTGTCTAACAAATATTACTGTTGCTTTTAAATACATACCATAAATTCTGTAAAAAAAATATTTCGGAATGGATTCCTTATTTTATTACAGAGACAGTATTGTATTTTGCCTGCATTGAATGCCGGCATTTCATGCATTGCCGCTAACACACATTGTGTAAACAAGGTAATTATTGACACTCTTAAGACAATATTTTTATAATTAATTCATGAAAAAATAGCTCAGTCAGGTTGTGATTCATAGTAACTTTTCCTGAATTCGTCTACTTTAAGCTGAATCAAGGGTTCCATAAAAATATCCCTGGAAGATATTTTGCAATATTGTTGAGAATTAATAATATAATAGCCCAGATCACTCGGTAACGCTCTGACGTCACCAACAATAAAACTCTCGCCATAGCGCTGCGGGACGTTAAACAGCATTATTTCATTGTTAGAGAACCTAAATTATAGTAATTTTAAATTTAAAAGAGTAATTGTCGTTCTAATTTCAAATTTAATAGCTCTAAAATAGTGAAATAAAAAATGCTATCGATTGATATAAAATTTATCTCGCTAGGAGCAATAGTCCCCGAGAAATTTTAAATTATATTAATCATATATTTCAAATTAATTTCCGTTTTTTAATAGAAAGTAGTAAATTGAGGTAGCACTATATCATGAACGTGATGTAGTTTGGACGCCACGATGCATCTGATTACGTAGTGCAATCGTGATGATATGATTGGATAATATTTTTTGGCAACGTTAAAATTTACACAAAGACATCTGAAGTGCAAGGAAAATTGTTAAGCAACGAAAAATACTTCACACGGAATGTTGCTTACCAAAAGGTTTTTTGAATAAAGAAATATGTAAATAAAAAAATATTTTCTGTCATAAAACATATGTTTATTTTATTTGTTTTCAATCAATGTTAAACATTTCTCTCACATATATATCTATTTAAACACGTCAGATTTGACTGGAAATCTCTCGAATGAAGAGGCAATTTGCACCCGTCATACCATGACGGGTGAATTTCTAGTGAATAATATAAAATCGGTTATTGACGTCCTATGTCTGAGTAATTAACACCTTAGCTATTGGCATCCCTTCATTCTTATTTAGCGTATTTTTAACTGCCTCCGTAAGGTTCGGTTAGGTAAAACTGAACATTGACATGGAAACTTATTTTTTTACATTAAAAATTAGGGTGTCAATAACTGTCTTGTTTGTCTTAGTTATCAGCGGCTGGATCATTTATGTTATCCACATGCCTAGGCTGGTCGGACTAATTCGTTCGTTTATGGTTACCTTAGTTCAGCGACACTTGAAAATACACCTGGATTTTATTGCAGTAGCTACTCTGTCCCCTTCAGAAAGCAATAAAAATTCTCTTCTCAAACGTTCTTGGAAGAAGGTAAGAATTTTTATTACAGCCTCCCCTCCAAAGACCCCTAATCCTTGTCAATCTACATTCCTCAGAAACGAATGCCAAAGGCAACGCAGCTCATCTCCTCTCCTGACCCCGCAATTTTAACCTGACCTTCCACCCCCTATAAACCTCAGCTCCATCTAGCGATTACCTTAACAGTAGCAAACAGGGTGTGTCCATTCAATTGAGAAAAGGTAGGACAGGAAATGAAATGGGCAGGTAAAAGCTTCGGCGGAGATGAAAAGAGGAGGACTCTGTCTAAGAAAGGAAGTGCCCCACAAAGTCGAACCTTTTCCCCCTCTCTCCGCATCTCCAAGGATCTTTGGCGGGGTGGACTCTCACTTTTCGAACACCGGAAACGCGAGCTCCACCCCACCTCTTTTCCAGAGGACCGCGCCTGGTTTTTATTTTTATTTTCTTATTTTTACCTGCAAAGAGGCTGAAGGAAGTTTTTGAAGTGTAGCTTGTTTACGTGGATTTATTTGTTTGGGGGTCACTCGAAACTTCGGTTCTTGGAATATTGTAGGTCACAGCTGACAAAGGGGATGCGAGGGGGGGGGGGGGCGAGTGCAATAAATCGTTTTCTCTAGTCGAAAAGCAGTAACTAAAATTGTGGTGGTAGCTAAAAGAGAGTGATTTGCTACCGCGAAATTTCTTCAATTGCTAGTTATTTTTAATGACCTTTTGCTGAAAATTAGAAATTCTGCCGATTTTTTTAAGACGCACACACACACAAAAAAACCCCTACCGATTGCAAAAAAAAAATGAATAAATAATAAGCATATCACACATATAATAAATCTACACAATCTATAATAAACAAATTAAAATTTGAATAATGATCGTCTGCTGAAAATTCTAAGTTCTGCCTAATTGGTTTTCAACACGAATAAAAAGCTGACGATTGCAAAATAAATAATTTACATAATGAAATCATACATAATGTATAATAAACAAATGGAATTTTAAATAATGATCAAAGTTCTGCCCAGTTCTTTTGCCGCAAGAATAAAAAAGCTAATGATTTCAAAATATTTTTGAATGAATTTAAGTATTTATAATTCTCGCATATTTTGAAAGAAAGCAAAATGTTTTCCTTCTAAATCTTTCTTTTATTATTATTAGAAAAAAATTATTCATTTTACCTGTCATTATTTTATGACATTCTGATGCCTAGAATTCCAAATACAGAGATTAAATTAATGAAATTAACTGCGTTTTCATTTTTAGAGTGTGTTTTATTATTTTAATAAACATGATAACAATCTATACTTTATAATATAACAGATCACTGTTTCGACTTAATTCTACCTTTTTTAGAAGTCTTTTTAGTAAAATAATTTTTAGAAAAAAAATTTCGTTTGAATAATATTTATATAGAAGGAAGGTGAGCAAAAATTGGATAAAAATTGAAGATGAATTTGAAATAAATTCCATAAAAGTTATTAAATAAATATTCATATTGGTATGAAATGAAAAGTAAATTTAATCGAGATTATTAAACAACTTATTTTATCGTACAAGAGTACCTTATTTGGAAATGGCACTAAATGAAAAAAAAAACAAGATTTATTCGCAAAATAAATAAATCTACCGATTTTCAACAGTTTATGCAAGAGAACAAATTCTGAACGAAGTTAAATAGACTCGACCACAAATAGAACAGATGCCATTAAATGTTCTTTACAACTGTGATGGCGCATTTTTTTTTTTTTTAACATAAAGGCATATACAAATAAAATCGAAAAGCGGATTATGGAATAAAACCTACAGTTCTTCAGATCAAAATAGGCTTTCTGTAAATCAGATGTAAATCTTCTTAAACGCAAAGCGCCTGGCGTAAATCTTATACAAGAAAACAAGATTTATTTCTAAATTTGAAATGAAGATCTAAGATTAAGGAGGTTTAAGATTAAAAATGCAAACATTGTTTCAATACAGTGAATAGTATATGAAAATGTGCATTAATTTAACAATTTTTTTCATAAATTACATCAAAACATGGAAATTTTAGTCTGTTATCTTGCGAATTTAAAGGTAGTTCCAGGGTCTTGCGTTATATTTCAGTTTCAATATCATTGATTAATTTTTGGTAGACTTATAATAAGAGTATTTTTTTTCTGTAAATTATAAAGTATTACACAAAAAAAAAAAACGTCACTAATAAATATAGGTAAACACATATAAGTAAAGCAAAATATATCTTGATTCTAACTATTTAAAACTCCAAAACAGGGAATAGAAGAAGGGAAAAATGCATCAAACTAAAACTGATATGAAAAATTATATCCCGAATACTAAAAGTGTAGTGTCCTGGACTTTTGACTACATCCTAACTTTTTGCATATAAGTTTATATCAGTGCCTCAAAGCAGTGGTTGAATAGGATTTTAGATGGAACCTTCTGAGCGACACTCTATGTCCAGAGTTCATTGTAATAGAATTTATGTATATTTGGTGATAAGTGCATGAAAAATGAAACAGTTCCGACTAAATAATAGACCATTTTTATCATGTGTAATGTCATTTTTACGATAAAAAAAAAATTAACCAAACGATTTCATGAAACCGTTCTGACTAAATGCAACCATTTTTATTATGTTGAATTTATGATAAAAAAATAAACCAAATTTCAATATTCCATTTGTACTTAAAAAGACAAGCAAAATATTTGACTAGTCGGAAAGCCATTTATCTAAATATCCAATGAAAAAATAAATGAAAGTTTATTTTCTGAGTAATAAAACTCACCAAAACAATTCTACAAAACATGCTACATATGAGCGATCTTTCACAGATAAAGGCATTTCCAGCAACTCAATTCAATTATTAGTTAAAGATTTCCTTTTTTACCCTCATTTTGTGCACCAGGTGCACTTAGGACAATAACACCTGCTGCCGATATATCCCAAATGGTAGCAGAAGTCGCATTTCTTTCCAAAACAATTACGCAACAACATTTTGACAGCACAAAAAGAAACACAAACTGTAATAATGCAAGAATATTTTAGACGAGTATCGAAAAACCACATGGGACTTACCTGTGTGTGTCAACAGCAAGTGTACTTCTTAGCAGAGGAAAGGACAGAATTTCGCGTTGCACCTCAGGGGTGGAAAGAAGTCGTCTGCGGGATTCTCGAGGTGTGGTGATGCGGATCTTGAAACTACCGGAAGGGAGGGGGATAAAAGTTTCCTCTTCACCCCTGTTCTGCTCTTATTCTTTTCTCTTTTTTTCTTGTTTTCGAAGACAGGAGACCGTGAATTTCCGCCTTCCTACTTTTAGGGAGTCACGTGATTCGGGAGAGGGGCCATGCCCATAGTTCGAATAGGACTGTCGGTGGATTCGGCAGGGTTTTCTTTCTTTCTTTTTATCCCTTCATCTTCAGATTCAATCTGGATTCTTTTTTAATTCAAGTAGGTTTTGGAGATCTACAATCATTATCATGTCATGGAGTTGTGTGGTTTGCTTACATAACACAGCTTGCATATTCACTGCGAGTTGGTAGATTTGCATATCATGAAACAAATTGCAAAACGTCAAAAAAAATAATAAATAAATAAATAAATAAAAGAGTGATATAAATATTATAATAAATTTTTAAAAAGGCCACTGGAACGTTCTAAGGCAAAAAGCTAGAGTTCTGAAATGATGCGCATCATATTGCAACAAGTAAAATTTGACACTTTTTTTGTATTCGGTCACACATTGATGCTTTTTTTTTACATTTTTAATGAAACTTATGGCAAACGAATATACTACTCTACATAATATGTATCAAATATCCTCTTTTTTCGGAAAATGTGTATGTGTGATGTAAGAAATTTATGATTGTTTTCTAAAATTTTTTATGATTGGGTGAATAAAAAAAAATTAAATGTAGAATTTTCAAAATATTTTGATATAGATTTTTATATCCATAATAGAAAATAATCACCCTGAGAGAGCATGATTATCGAAAAAGTAGGTAGAATAAATTACTTTTAGTGCATTTTTTTCTTCTTTTTGATTTAGGGAAACACAATTAGAGAAACATTCGTACACACACATTCACACACATAGTGTTTAGCAACGGATTCGGAAACCCTCCGCGCTTTTGCTTTATTACGGTCGAAATTCGACCGTAATTCATTAATTTTTTACTTTCTCGTATACGAAGTATACAAAGAGAAAGTATTGTAATCGTCAAAAAATTCGAACTCGAGATTTTGACGGATCTCCACGTTTTAGACTTCCCTGAGTCCGAAAAATACAATTTTGGAATTATGTCTGTCTGTGTGTCTGTGAATACGTTAACTCGAAAACTATTAGAGATACAGGGATGAAATTTGGTATGTGATCTTTTCACATAATTTGTAGGTTTCTATCAAATTTTGGACAAAATCCGCCAACGGGAAGTCTGTCTGTCTGTATGTCCGAAGTCATGCGAACACTATAACTCAAAAACTTGAATAGCTAGATGGCTAAAATTTGGTACACAGTTTTATCGTCATGAATGTAGGTCCGTATAAAAGTTTGGGCCAAATCCGTCAAAGGGTTGACTGTCTGTCGGTCTGTATAATCGCATCTCCAACGGATCCGTGGTCTCCACGCGCATGCGTACATAACGCAATCATCTGTGCACGATATTTATTGACTCCTGCTGGGCGCTTTTGTTTTCATCCGATTCTCCATGCGCATGCGTGCTTGGTAGCAATCTGTGCACGCGGAAGGATTGTCCTTGAGCTAAGAAAGAGTAGAAATCGGTACGCATTTAATCGGAACGCATCTCTTTAAATTTGATTTTTTACCTAAATATTTTCTGATAGTCATTGGATCCTGGGTTACAATAGGTTCGGATTTTTTTATCCATGCGGAGGAAGGGGAAACAGCACCTTTTTCAAGAAGTATACGAGAAAGCTTAGGGGAGACCACTCCCGCTGGTTTAAAAGTTTGAACGTTATTGAGGTTCTTTTGTCAAAGAGTATAACTCTATAATCATTGCATATAATTTTTTTGAATTTTGTTCTATTACGTCAGCTGCGAGGGTGTACAAATACGTCATTATGCATTCATTTCCGAATTATTTGAAAAATACGAACGATAGAAAAAATGAGGTATAGCTTGGCTAAGTCATATTTAAAAAACAATAACGCGTTTATTGACATTTCGTTGGCGTTTTTTTATTGCTAAACTGGCCAGGTTTCGCCAAGGCTACACAGTTAATTTGCCTATCTTTTTCAAAATATATAAAATATAAATAAAAAATTAATACAAAAATGAAAAAAATACGTGCTTCGTATTTTTATATATTTTTTTTATTGAAACAAAAAACCCGGGCGGTTAAAAAAAAATGTTGTCCGACTGTTGACCACAGACTTTTATGTGTTTGACATTCAGTATGAACGTAAACAATGAATATTTTATTTTATTTAATGTATTAGTAATACATACTATATATCAATTCCTTAGACACAATCTCTACTCTGTGCGACTGTTTGACCAAACTAATATGTGCGTGACATTGACAGATTTAAATCATCCGCATTTTGTATTTCACTCCGAAGAGTTTTTTTTTATAAATAATCTAAATAAACTCCCTCTTGGAGTGGATTTCACTGCAGGGGGATTAAATCAATTTCAAATCATCCACTCCGCATTTACTCCGCTAATTTTTTACAGTGTACGAACTTAAACAATGAGTGTTTTATTTTATTTAATTTAATGTATTTGTAACACATATTATACATAAATTTTATCTTTCTGCCCTCCTTCTCCATATGAACTTTAACTATGCTAAATCTCACACTCCTCCATGCGCGCAATGTGCTTAAAAAGGGGTACAAAGTTTTTTCTTCACGTATTAATATGTAGATTTTTATATCCATAATAGAAAATAATAACCCTGAGAGAGCATGATTATCGAAAAAGTAGGTAGAATAAATCTTTTAGTTCATTTTTTTCTTCTTTTTGATTTAGGGAAACTCGTACACACACATTCACACTCATATTGTTTAGGAACCCTCGGCGCTTTTGCGCATGTGCCGGGCAGAGTTATTTTCATCAAAATAGGGGGAAAGTGAAGAATGGAAGGGTGATGTTTACATTTTACTGAGCGTGATCCAACAAAGAACTCCGGAAATGCGCTCATATGACTCATTGCCTGACACACCTTTCTGGTGTGAAATCGTCCAAAAGTGGTAGTCTCGGAATCCGTTGCTGAACTTGTTTTGCTTATATTTATTTTTTGGAATTTCATAATAGGATATTTCCCGTTTATCATCTGTATTTTGATTGTTGCAACACCAGATTTTTGGAGTAGAATTATATTACATTATTCAATTATTTATGGGTCGTACTATTTTTTAGACTTTTAGATTAAATAATATTTAATGTTTTTCGTCTCTTCACTTGGTTTTTATTTCATTTATTTATTTCGCATTAATAGAATTTTATACGTTGTTTACATTATAATGCTTACAATTTTTGATTGATATGTGTTAATGAACTGTTTATAAACTGTTTTATTGCTTTAACATACCATTGCATTCTTATTCAAGTAATCTAGGTTATTATTATTATTATTCTTTTTAGTTTATATTGTTACAAAAATGTAATGTCGCTTTCCTGCCTTTGCTAGTCTTATGGATGGGAAGAGAGTTTTACAGGAGTAAGTATGGAATGACATTGGTGACCATTTTGGCGAAAAAATGAATGTTCTCAAAAATACTAGAATTTTCTCGATGTCTCTATTAGGAGCGGAGATATACAGATTGTACTAAATGATTCCATATGACGTCCCATCCTGTTGGGAAGACTATAAATACCTCAGTAACTGATCGTGCAGGAACGTGTTGATCGACTGGGATCGTCTTTGGAGTGCAAACATCTTTGGAATCTCTTTTTTGGAGCTGTTAGACGCCGAACGGTACTGAAAATGCTATTACTGTAATTATTAGTGATTTTCTATCTGTTTGTATTGATAATATGTGCAAGTGCTGTCTTTCTTGCTTCCTGTTCTTCGTGTTTTCCGGAATATTCGTGAATAAAGCGTGGTTCTCCATTATCTTGCTCGTTGTACTGTTTTCCCCATACACTCACCTGCCGATTTTCGTAACAATATTTTACATCATACATCAAAGCAACCATAAGAAAAGAAGTTAACACAAGGTGAATTTTAACTCACACTTTCTACCGAGAATTTTTTCCAATCATCTTTTGTCTGAAGTATGTTTTCTCAACTTCTAAATCGCAATCAATAGCTTGGACAGAATACCTTATACTAAATTTTTCAATGCTGGTAAGGAAAGGTGATGCAGATAATTATTTAAATTAGAAAATTTCATTAAAGCTTGCTATGAAACTGCATTAAATCAAGTTTTTTCGTTCATTATTAACTGATGTTGAATATTTTTGTTTCGATTTAGTTTGTTTATTTGCATTTAGAGTTGTGGAGTTTTTTCTCGGCTGGAGAGAAGTTCATATTCAAAAAAATGATTTAAATTAGAAAATTTCATTAAAGCTTACTATGAAACTGCATTAAATCAAGTTTTCTCGTTCATTATTAACTGATGTTGAATATTTTTGTTTCGATTTAGTTT
>BGPR01028668.1:0-19813 GCA_013235015.1 Araneus ventricosus | reverse complement strand
TTCGATTTTTCGAGCACTCAAAGCAGGCAACAGTTTGCCATCCCAATGTAAGGTCACTACATCCGGTACCTCGTTTTAGAAATCAATTTTTTTTTCCGCGCGTTCCTTCCATTTTTCTGTTCGCATTCTTTGAATTGAAGACTTGCTTATCGGAAATTCGTCAATGTTACATCCAAGTGCATCAATAGTAGCTTCAACAATAAACACAGAGTCTCGCATACTTAACTGACACCTGTATAATGCAGCAACTAACTTTGGAATAATAAAATCTTTCCTCATTACTGATTTACTTATCCCAGGTTCTGAGTTTTCGATCTGTGTTGGGAAATCTTCTGAATCTATATTTTCACGAGAAGTCGAAGAGGAATCTTCCTGCAATGATTCGTATGCTGTCGAGGATTTTGAAGCAGAAACATATTTGATTCGCCGATTTTCTTCTTTGACAACTCGAAGTCGCGCCCTTTCCTATTTGTCGGTCCGTTTTCCATCCACTCTACCTAAGTGACTGGGTCGGCCCGGCTCTCTTTGGCGCTGCAAGAACATCCTATCGTCCTGTATTTTCATTAACTGAAGTGCATCAGCGTGTGCAATGTCGAACAGATTGTCTAAATTACATACAAATTCTTGTTGCCGCCGCTTGAATACGTCTTGTAATTTCTTTGCATTTTTTTTGTAAGTCTCTCCAAACTTGATATACGTTATCAAGTTTCCTCATACAATCTGGCAACGATTAGATAGGCATGTGTGCCTTTTGCCAAAAGATAATACATTCGCGAATAGCGAGATTTGCTCTTTCATTAACAGTTAAATTCACCTCTCGTATATTGTAAAACAAAACTGCGAGATCTTGTCCATTAGAGGGAAGTTTTGAACCCGGTATTTGATGTTTTATTTCTCTTATTAAAATATCACTTTTTTAGAACTACACAATTCCACTGCCATGTTCTGTTCGCTGATTAAAAACTATACAACCATTTACTAACAAAACAACTTGGAATTATAAGCACATTGACACGTGGATGTGCGCTGTCCTGAGTAAACTGGTACTGACACGTTTCACAGGTTGTGCATGGCCACTGTCGAAGTTTTCCAAAACCTTTTCTTCTGTTTTGTTTTGTCTTTACTATTTGCAGTTGCTATGTGCTCCGCAACAGACACGTGTCAACTTTCGCTCGCTTCAATACACAAGTACTGGCTGACAGGTTTAGATGCAAGTCGGCACGGGTTGCCGTGGTTAAAATTACATGAAACTTTATTTACAGTTGTTTTGACATAAAAGGAAAAAAATAAGAGGGTATGGGGAGAAAAAAACCGACTTTCATTTTTTGGGACACCCTAATATATATATATATATATATATCGAAACAAACTTATAAACACAAGATAAAAACTCAAAAACAGTAAAAAAAAAGACAAAATTGCAAAAATAGACAAAAACCAGAAAAAAACAAAAAAATGAAAAATATCATAGCGAGCCGCTCGTCAGGAAGAGAAGCTCGCTCATGATATTAATTTGTGCTTTTTTCTGCTGACGACAAACGAAATCCGTTAAAAATTGCCGTCATCCCCTCTAAAAGCACAAAACAAATGAAAATGGAAGAATTCTTGAATAAAAAATATAAATACATTTAAGAAGATTTAAAAAGAATCAAATACAAAAAATCCGAATACAAAAGACCTATAATAAAATAAAAAACAGCCGTAACATAAAAAATAATAAAATAAAGCGAAATATGCTTACCATGGCCAGGAAAACGCTACCGCGACCACGAGGAGAATGAACGCCAAACCAGTTATCGCCGTTGCTAAACAGAGGAAAGAGAAAGATAAGGAGAAAGAGGCTTTGTCAGTAGCTCCGTAATCACTGCTTGAGATATCGTCGCACAAAGTTTTCGGGAATACCATTATTTAAAAGTTGATCATACAAAAGCTTTAAATGTCTAGATTTTGAAATTTCGTTCGAACAAATAGATCTAATGCGAGAAAATTGAGAGAGAATAGTGTTTCTATAAATCATAATAGAAATATTAGAAGATCAATATGAAAGTTGGTTGACACAAAAATTAAAATCCATTCTTTTGTCAAAAATATCGATACAAAAGTTATTATCAACAAGTTTAATATCCAGATCTAAAAAATCCGCTTCAAACTGATTACAGTTTGTTTGTTTAAGAAGCAAGGCTGAAGGATAAATATTTTGCCACGTAATATTAAATGATCCATGATTAAAAACAATAAGATCATCTACGAATCTGAAAGCCTGAGGATGAAGAAGTAAATAATTCTTCTCAAAATAATGAAGGAAGAGGTTAGCTGTAATAGAAGAAAATAAAGATCCTTGAGGAATGCCATGCGATTGGAGAAAAATACTTTCCCCATTGTAAATAAAATTATTAAATATGCAAAAATTACATAATTTATCCCAATACTCAAAAGAAATATTGAGAATATTTTTGTAATCAAAAAAGTAAGAGTTAAGCACCTCTCGAAGAGTGGCTAGAGGAATGCTTGTAAAAAGATCTTTGAAGTCAAAAGTCTCAATAGAAGAAATACTGTTCCTATTATTGTGAATGAAATCAATAACCGGTTTATTATTGTTAATAATCCAAGTGAAACCTTCTGAACAAATGACATTCAGTAATTTTTTTAACAGATTGAAGAAAATGTAACCAGGTTGCTTCATGTATGAAGAAGTTCCACAAGTGATAAAACGATAAGAAATAGGATTTTTATGAAATTTTGGATTAATAGTAATATAAGGAAAGCAAAAATTGAATTTCTTAATTTTGAAGAATTTATAGAAAGCAAGAATTTTTTTGGATATTGTACTCATATTAAAGTTGGTCTTTTTGTATGTTGCTGAATTTTGAAGTTCCTTATCCAGAAGATTATAGTAATGCTATTTGCAAATAAAAGCAAAGTTATTGGAAGCTTTGTCGATAGGAGTGATGATGAATTTACTTTTTAAGTCTTCAATAGCAATTTTAATATTAGAAAATCTAAAAGAATCAAAACATTCGGAATTATTATAATGGAAGGAGAAAAAGACTTTTTCAAAAGGAAATAAAGATTTCATTTCCACTCAACGAAAAATTCAATGGGGATAGAAAAAGCATTAGAAGTTTTTAAACAGAAATCATCAATATTACTCAGTAATTTATACAGTATGGAAGGAAGAGAAACATGAAAAATCGGTCTGAATTTTGGACCTTTTAACATGATACTTTTATGATCTGTATTCTCAACAATGTCTAGATTACCATATATATATATATATATATATAAATACGGATGCATTATATATATATATATATAATGCATCCGTAATTGCATTATATATATATCGTTAAATGACCCAACAGGCCGAGTTATTAACTAATTTCTTTTTATTATCGGAGAGTGACGAAATGTACGTACATCATGCTTTAAGTTTCAAGCCAAAAGTGAACAGAAGATCCCTACTTTTTCTCAGATGGGGATTTAACAGATAGACATGTGATCAAAGTGAAGGGAATAATAGCTATTTTTAGTATATTACGTAAGTGTTTTAGGGGAAAATGCCTGACGGCAATAAGTCGCTGATTTCGCGAGTTGTGTGCGCGTGGAAACGATTAAAATATTCTTTTAGTAATAAATATGCCAAAGCGAGAGATTTAATGTACCTCCAGCGCGGGAAATAGAACGAAACTGGAGTTTGAGAAAAGCGATTTTGGAATACATTAAAACTTTAAAATATCTAATATTAGAATTTGGAATAAAATAATAGGAAGTCTGGGATTTCGAGAAAATGTACTTTTCACCTGTTTGTCTGTCTTTGAACGCGCCTCAAATTTGTTTTATCATATAAGACATGCGCACTAATCAAAATTTCGAATTTCTAAGGAAGAAAACTTTATCTCTAATCTCAACCTATCCATCCTACTTTTTTATACAAGAACCGAAAGACAGAGAAAAGAAAAACCAATATTCCAAACAAATATTCTAAATATATCATATATTATTACAAATATTTTCCAAAAGAGAGGAGAAATGTCTTTGAAAATGTCAGATTTCTTTAAGAGCGTTTCAATATTTTTTAAAAGTACAAATCGATTATTAGACAGAAAAAATATTTCAAAACATAGAAAAGAATTATTTCAATTGATCCTGAACCTGTTCTAGAGAATATGCGCTTTGGCGTTTATTTTCATTGTATTAAACATCCAGACTGGTCTAACAAGAGCGTTTGTGCCAGAATACCTTCATAATATTGATTTTTTACATTCAGTAATGTTTTGCCATTAAATTCTTGGTACTAGAAACAGGGAAGGAAATACTAAAAAATAAGTATTATAAGACTTTCTGTAGTCAGAATAAAAATTTATAGCTGTACATATGTTACGGTCAATGTGTATATAATCGGTTATTATACATAACAAGAACCGCGGTATTTATGCATAATAACCGATCATTATGCATAATAACTGCATAAAAAATCCGTTATTATGCATAAAAACCGATTTTCCACACTGACCATAGCATATACAGGGTTCCCACTTATATCCGTTACACCCCCCCTTAACTTCCTAACGGTGACAGCTTAGGCCATAAAGTTAGTGTCTAGGTATAGTAAAAAGACAATATGCTACTCGATGAGAGAACTTACAACGCTATCTGTCGGCAAATGTTGGAATTAGCTGTCTTATCTCGTAAACGGTAAAAGATACGAGAAAAAGTCAATTAGAAAGTTGTAGAAAACTCTCAATTAGTACGAAAATATACCTTGCGCTCATTAATACTCAAAACAGAATGTAAAAAATGAACATTTGTTTGATTGTGATTTTCATCACTATGGCTTCGTGAAACGCGAGGGAAGCGAGAAATTCAGTCCAGAGTGAAAATGTGTATTGTGGCTAACGGAGAGCATTTTGAGCAATATAAATAAATGATCCAGAATACAGGGACGTGTCTCAGTTTCTTTCTTCCACTCTTTGTGACATGGCAATTTTCGAAATCGTGACCAAACACATGTTCATTTTTTGCATTTTGTTTTGAGTATTAATGTGCGCAACGTATCTTTTCGTACTAAATCGAGAGTGCTCTACAAGTTTTTAATTGACTTTTTTCTCGTATCTTTCACCGTTTACGAGATAGGACCCTAATTCCAAAATGTGGAGATAGATGGCGTTGTAAGTTGTCTCATCAAGTAGCGCATAGCCTTTTCACTATACCTAGACACCAACTTTATGGCCTAAGCTGTCACCGTTTAGAAGTTAAATTAATCGCCGTGAATCGCCAAATTTGTCACCAAGCCCCCTAATGGTCGCCAAGGTTGGGGGTATTGTCTAGGGCTCCCCCGGCATCCGATAAAATCTCTAAAAATGTCTCTTTCCAACCATAAGACAAACATCGCAGTTAAGCGACATTATAGGTTCGTAACAATACTATGCTTGCTGATGTTACTTCGTGGCAATCTCATTTTCTTGACAATCGATGGCAGCAGCAGTTTTGGGTGTTTGTTCTTTGCCTGCAATTTAGGGGGTTATGGAATGGTTTTTCTCCCTTTATTTGCTGTAGATAGGAAAGAACGATAATGTTGGATTAGGGGCTATCATCTGTTGCGGTGTATGTGAAGGTGCTCTTTTACGGATGAATTAAAAATACAACCTGTTTAATGCAACGTTTGGAAAACATTTTGACATGAAATTCTGAAGTTATAAATTTGTATCAATATTATAATTTTGCAAATAGTTCTAAATATTTGTTTAAATTTGAAGCAGATATGCTTTCTTTACACATTAAATGCTATTTCTCTATTTAAAATTACGGCTTCTTAAGCTTTAGGTGATAAAGTTAGTTGAAATATAAAATATCCTCTTAAAATGGAGATTTTGTTAAGGAAAAGGAAAGAGACTTCCGCCCTTTTCTAGTTTTCGGAGATAAAATCTCTCGTCTTTTCAACGCCCTATTCTCGTCATTCTCCATTGGCGATAACTCTAGATGTCTCACATGGAACGATGCAACAGGACAGGGTGGGTAAAGCGATTTGCAAAGTGATCAGTATAGTGGTCAAAGTAAACTATTGGCTTAGTTATAAAGAATCTAAAACAACCGGTATGCAGACAAAAAATACTGATACAACATCCACTGTCACCTTCTGCATTACTTTATTCAATGAACATTTTTAAGTAATTTTTTTTACCTAATGAAATTTTTTTTGCAATTTTATTTGAATAAATGAATTTTTTAACAATACTATGCTTAAAGGTTGGCATACTATCTGCAATTTGCGACATGCATTATTTGGCTTGCATGACGCAAAAATAGATAAAAACTCTCTACCATTGGGCCTTAAGCTACCAAATGTGACAAGTAATTACTTCTTGGGTAAGAGGTGCTCACTAAAAGAGAGATTCTAAAAATTTCAATTATATTTTTAATTAAAAATTAATCGAGGTTTAAAGTTTTGCCTCCAAAACTTTAGAGCATATTATACTATTTCCATAGCCCCAGTATATTCGGCAATACGCATTTTATTTCCATAAATTTTTTAAAGAATATAACTATAATAAATTTGTTAAAATATTTTCAACTAATTTTGCAATACTTTTCATTGTTTCATTAAATGCACTCAAACGCACATGCGTCGCGACGATATTAAATACATTTTTTTGTGCTATCGTTTCTATATATTTAAGAGTAATTTTCTAAAATTAATACGAAGAAAGACGAATCAGACCGAAAACATTATCGGACTAAATTTTCGAATCTTCTTTAATTGCTTTGCACTATTTTTTGAGTTAATTAAATTAAATTTTTTTAATAAAGATGTAAGGAACTTTTTAAAACTCACGATGCTTTTTGAGTGGGAAAAATTTCCACGAAACTATTTTTTAAGAAAAATTATACCACGACCCTACATCTTGAAAGCCATTAAAAATTAAAAGTTAGTTAATAGTACCTTAACCCGGGAGGACGCGCGGGGGTCATTTTATGACCCCAAGCCCACGAAAACTCAGATTCCTAGAAGACTAGCCACCTGTTCATTCCTTTCTTATCAGCAGCTGAGTTAATCACCCCCCTCTGCCTTTTCTGAGTAGTTAGAAAGTATTTTCGGAATTTCTCCTCCCCTAATACACGTTTGGTCAATTACTGGGGTTATTAAATGACCCCGCGCGTCTTTCCGTTTGTTCCATAGTCTTTTCACGTAGCTGATACTGTCAGCTTTTCTTTTTCCTTGCCGAATTGTTTAACTGTATCTAGTAATGAAACGAAAAAGAAGTGGAGCGTTTACATAAATTTCTTGCTGAAGTTGAAACTGATGAAGGTCCAGACTTTGACAATGAAGACAATGGACCTGAGGATGTTTTAGAAGAGATTTTTCAGATCATGAAAGTTTCTACGAACATGATAAAGAACTTGAAGAGGACGGAGATTCTGGAAATGAAGATGTGAATAACTTGGAATTATTTTCATCAAAGGAGGGCATTGAGTGGAGAAAAACAAAATTTAGGAAAAATATTTTTTGTCATAATATTGTGTCGCGCTTACCTGGAACAAAAGGACCAGCGAAAGATGTGACAAACCCTGTGACGAGTTGGGAGTTATTCATCAACGATAACATGACACATTTAATTGTAGAGTGAACAGCTACAAAATGCTCACCACACTTTTCACGTGAAAGAGATGCGCGAAAAATGAACCTCTAGAAATCCGCGCTTTATAACTAATATAATAGCCCAGATCCTCCTCTAACGCTCTGACGTCACCAACAATAAAACTCACGCCATATCACTGCGAGACGTTAAACAGCATTATTTCATTGTTAGAGAACCTAAATTTCAGTCATTTTAAATTTAAAAGAGTAATTGTCGTTCTAATTTCAAATTTAATAGCTCTAAAATAATGAAATAAAATTTGCTGTCCATTGATATAAAATTTATCTCTTTATGGTCAATAGTTCCCGAGAAATTTTAAATTATATTAATCCTCTATTTCAACTTAATTTCCGCTTTTTAATAGAAAGTAGTAAATTACGTCAGTGGTATATCATGCGCGTGATATAGTTTGGACGCCAAATTGTATCTGAATGCAGTCGTGGCGATGTTGTTTCCTTGCCAAGAATTAAATTAGCTACCAGTGACGTGAATCTACCATTCGTTCTCAACCGCCGCCAGTTCCCGTTAATTCCAGCTTACACGATGACTATCAACAAATCGCAGGGGCAAACTTTCGATCATATTGTAATTTACCTCGATGAACTGTCTTTTCACATGTACAGCTGTATGTTGCACTTTCAAGGTCAAGGATTCCCACTCACGGTAAAATTTACACAAAGACATCTGAAGTACAAGGAAAATTATTAAACAACGAAAAATACTTCACACGGAATGCTGTTTACCAAGAGGTTTTTTGAATAAAGAAATGTGTAAATAAAAAAAAGTATTTCCTGTCATAAAACATATGTTTATTTTATTTGTTTTCAATCAATGTTAAACATTTCACTCGCATATATATCTATTTAAACATATCAAATTTGACGGGAAATCACTCGAAAGAAGAGGCGATTTGCACCCGTCAAACCATGACAGGTGATTTTCTCGTTAGTGCATAATAATGCAGAAGATTTGATTTGTGTTAAGCACTGTATTCGTAATGTCTAAAAGTCAAAAGCTTTATTTTTCCAACGAAAAATATAAATAATGATTTTAGCAGGTCAAGGTTGAATTTTAGTTTGGTGTCATTCTATGATCTCCGCGCGTCTTAGCGTTCGCTAAGGAACCGCGCTTTCTCTCGGGTTAAATGAAATTTAATTAAAAAATATCTTTAATAAATTTTATTGCGTCTTTTAGCTCAAATAGATTCTTTTAGTTGATATTGATTAAAGATATTGAAAAATAAGAAACAAAAAGATTTTGGAGACTTTGCGCGACCTCAATACATTTTGATGTGACTCCACTTGCAGTATATGTCCAAAGATTAAGGTGCTCAGTTTTAGAACTCCGCATTCTGCCAATATTAGACAACAGGCTGTCTTTTTAATGCTATTTTAGTCTGCATTTTCTTTCATCAACATTTTTAAAGATTTAGAAGAAACGAAATTTTCATTTTTATTCATATTTTCGTATTTTAACTCAAAAAGATTTTTTTAGTTGATTAGAGATTTTGAAAAATATGAAACAAAAGATTTTGGAGAGTTTGCGCGATCTCGATATATTTTGACGTGACTCTACTTGCGGTATATGTCCAAAGATTAAGGTGCTTAGGGTGCCTCGTTTTTCAACTTCTTTCGGAGAGAAATGTAATACCAGGCAAAAGTGGCCAATCCACGTGGACATTACAGATGTAATTTTTTTTCAAATCAAATAATATCTTCTGTGAGAAGAATTGCCTCGAAATTTCGAATAAAAACACCAAAATTGTCACTAATTTTAGCTAGGTTAAAACTGACAAATTTTTGGGTTAGGAAATTCCACTTGCGTTAAAAATTTACTTTTAAGCCTCAAAATGCCGGTTAAATACCCTTGAGGGGACAAAGATGCCTCCTCTGGGGCTGGCAATGGGGCGCAAATTCAGTACAATTGAAGCTCTTTACTCTCTTGGCCAGCGACGCTCGCCAAGCTACCCAGAGATCACCACGTGAACGTGACTGCACCAAGGGCTCTCCACCAGCCCTACACAACCAACCAACCACATGCAGGACTGGCTTAACTAATCTGAATCCCCATTTTCTGGCAAAATTGTCACAAATTGGGATTTTGATCGAAATTTTGGCAGAGCTTGTCGAAAAAGTAAAGTCGATCTTAGATGCCATCTCTAACGTCACAGCAGCATACTCGAAAGGCTGCTTCTGTAACCAACTTAACTGTCCGTTCTGTTGCGACCGTGTGGCACGGAAAGACGGTGAAGGACCATTCTGCCACAGTATTGTCGGGAAGTGAAAGTTTGTCAATGAGCTCTCCGTTTGATACATTCCTTAGGATTGGCGGTACAGTAATAGACACATCAAATTACACACATATGATTTCCCGTAGAATCATATCTGTGTAATCCTCCGCTTCAAAGTTCAGCTGTGGAATGATGAAGATTCTCAACCTCGTCTTGTCGAGCGCTAAGAATCTTATTCAGCGCATCCCCAGATAGCAATTTTAGTTTGCAGCAAAGTTGCAGCAATCTTACTCTGCAAATCTGCAACAAATTTGACATGACAAGAGTGCAAGCTTGAAACAAGTTTGCAGAAGAGACGAAGTCACCACTTGACGAACTTGCAGCAAGCTTGTTGCATCAAACTCATTGCAAATTATAGCGAAAACGGAGTACGCAGACAGCCTCGGATTAGAACTCGTGACCTCCTGCTTCCTAACACGCCGCTCTAAACCACTCCACCAGAACGACTACGAAAGGAGAAGATAGATTGTGCTAATAGATAGATTTATTTTAAATTTTCTTGATTTCATAAATTTTTAAAATTTTGTGTTGAGAATGTGATTTGAAATCAAAGAGAGAGCGATTTTCGCTAATAACTACGTTTTGTTAGTAGAATAAATTATGAAATTAGGGTTCAAAAGTAATTACTTTTAAAATGGGACAAAATGAAGTTATATTTTTCAACAAACATTGATTGTTTTTTAGGTTAAATTTTGTTGATAAATGTTAAAATTTCAACATTAAGAAAAAGGCGATATAGTTTTCTTTAAAGTGCGAGTTCTATATTTAGTAAAAAGATGAAAAATGTTTCAAAATTTTTTTTTATAAAAAAGTTAGTTTTTTCACAAATTATCATTGATTAATTGAATTATTAAAAAGAAGGACGGTCTAGAAGATGCTATTAAAAATCGGATGTTTTTTTAGAACAGAGACAAAGATTATCTCTTATTGTGCTATCATTGCAGCAAACTTGTTTTGCAAACGTGCTGTGAATTTGTCATGCACATTCACAGCAAACTTGCATTGCAAGGAGGGTTGACGGATTCTGCATTGTTAGTTTGCAGCAGTTCCGCTTCAGGTTTGACGCGTCAAATTTGCCATGACAAGATAATATCAAGTAAAAATCAAACTTGCTGCAAACGTACGTGCTATCTGGGTCTTGGCGGACAGCAAGTCGAAAATCAGTCATAATGGCGAGAAGAACATTTTCTGGGAGTCCGAAGTTCGCATTTATGTGAATAGAAGAATGGACTACGGCCTGATATTTCCTTGGTAAATATCTAGACCTATAAATGGTCTGAGACACGTGACGAGAACCATCAGCAATGGAGGACTGCTGTCCTGTCCCTGTATTGCATCACCACATAGACAGTCAGTATGTATGTCACTATTTCTAAGAATTTCTTGTTTAAATTCTTAATCGCTATGTACAATCTTAGAATCTGTTTGCACTGATAAACCAGGTAGCTTCATTCAGTTTACCAGGGTTCATGGAGGCTAGAGCTTTCGGGCATTCTCCGTAAGTAATGGCCTTAGATATCTGGAACAACTACCTCAGGTCGTTACTGAGTTTTCTGAGATCATCAGCACTGTAACAAGGTAAGTCACATTTTATTGGTTTAAATGTCACTATCGGAAGTTTTTCACAGTCAGGTAGATTTGAAACTATCAGGCCTGTGTAAGAATGGGGGCTTGATGTAGTGCCGTCAATATGTGTGAAGAGAACTCGGAACGGCATTTCGATGAAATGCAAACAGCCCATTGCATAGGCTTGTCTGTTAATTCGTCTAATTTTCGAAGAATGCCGCCCTTCCAACCAGTATTGGTGTTTGTTCCGTCACATACAAGCGCATCAACTTCATCAAATCAACCTTTGAGTTGGCTCGTGATGTACTCAAAAATAACTGTCGTCATGTGCAGAGCTAGAAGACGGAGTGACGTGGCCAACAAATTGAGAGTTAGGTTCAGCCACCAGGGAAATGTGCTTTTCTCTAAAGATGCCTGCCCTAGTTTTATTCTCATCCTTTCGACCATCAGGTACAGGCTTTTAATTGGATCATCATTCGTAGAGCGTTGTTTCAAATTCCGAGCAACTTTAAGTTTTTCACGCCTTATTTTGTTCTTGTCCACAATGAAAGCAAATGTTATGTCACTGGATTTCCCAGAAGATATGATTACAGCTTTTAAAGTTGCATGAAGCACAGCTGATTTTATATATGCGACAGATCTCTCGCTTACATCGTATCTCCGAGCAATAATGACAGTTTCAGTCAAGTCTAGTTTAGGCTTATATGTTTTTCTCTGGATTTCGTGAACACATCATCCTTAACGAAATTGTCCTCATCTTTGTTCTCCATACCTGCCACGTCGTCACGGTCACCAAAGTGGTGGCTGTCATTTGATAATGAATGTGAGACTGCATTTGAATAAGATGACTCAGAAAGGGAAATCTCGATTCTAAGTCTCTTACATGATCATTCAGCTCTTTTAATCATTCCTTTTGTAACACGTATATCAACTGACCCGATGCGACCAATTCTTGGACCTTTCTGATCAAGAAGAAACTGACGCTCGAGAACAGGAACTTTTTTGTCCTTGGGACAAGTACATCCAGAAAAGTCTGTGCATTTACAGAAGGCTATATCAAAAAGTTCTTACGCCTGCTCTATAAAAGATGTCAATTTATCATACTTTTTTTTCGAACTGTTGTCTTACAGTTTAAAGTTTTCTTTATGCTTATATAATCATCATGACAGCGTGTTATTAGTTGAATTACTCTGTTATGTGTTATTGTTGGGATAGATGCTTTCTCCCAAATAATATTAAGCTTAATTGCAACTTGTCGGGCTACTGTAGGAAAAGCTGGCTCCTTGTTCCCTTTGAATTCTAAACGAACTTGCCGCCGAACTTCTAAACAGCAAAGAAGAACATCTTTCTTTGTTGGGAGCTAAACTTCGTCAAAATCCTTGAGCTTTTCATTAAAAATCGGACAATGGGTTACAGCACGAAGAACAAACTTCGAAAGTGACATTTTGTTGATCCAATGAAAAGCTGTGTTAATCCAGAACGCACTGTCGGAAATATCGTCAAATATTACGAAATAAAATACCAATGAGCAAGTTAAAGATACTGCGCATGCGTAGCGAGGATCATGCGTTCTACTGAAATTAGGAAACAGAAGACTCATGAGTACATCTATATTCGATGGGCAAGTTGACACGTGTCTGTCTGGGACTGTGCTGCTGTAGTATAGAGGTGGGCGGATAGGGGGAGGATCACATTGCAATGCAATATGATCCGCTAATACTTAAACTGCGAGCCACCAAGTGAATGAAAAGACATAGATCGAAAGCCTACAAATCTGCTTATTGTACTGAATTTGCGCCCCATTTCTAGCCCCATATGAGGCATCTCTGCCCTCCCCAAGGGCATTTAGCTTGCATTTTGAGGTTTGAACATCATATTTCATCACAGGTGACAACTCCTTACGCAAAAATATGATCGTTTTAACCTAATAAATTAGTGACAATTTTGGTGTTTTTATTCGAAATTCTTTTCACAGACTTCTCACCGAAGATATCATTTGATTTGAAAAAAAAATTATATCTGTAGTTCATGTGGATTGGCCACTTTTGCCGGCTATAACAATTCGCTCCGAAAAAAAAGTTGAAAAACGAGGCACCCTCAGTCCTAAGACTGAGCACTGCTCAGTCTTAGGACTCCATATCCTGCTAATATTAGACAACAGGCTGTCTTCTGAATGCTAGTTTAGTCTGCATCTTCTCTCATCAACATTTTTTAAGTTTTAGAAGAAATGAAATTTTTATTTTTCTTAAAATTTTCTTTAAATAATAAGTTTATTTCCATGCAAGGAATGGAAATATTTTACAAACAAATGATTTTAAGGAAACAGTGAAAAAAATAAATTGGGTTTTTACGTCTGAGGTTTTTATTAAGAAAAATATTTAAATTTCCAGACGCTTCTTGAAGATTAAATTTGTTTGCAGAATTTCTCCATCGCATTGATTCGGTAGAAGAAATTTTCATTTTGTTTTTCATTCAATGATTTTTCTTTGTACGAAACATAGTATTATAAATTGAAATCCATCTAAACAAAGTAATCCAAACTAACATTCTTTTAATAAAAACTTGACGGAATATTTAGTACACATTTTTACAATTTTCGTATTGTGATTTTATGCTAAATCAATACTTTTAACGTCTCATTACTTTATCACTTATGTTTAATATTGTTGCTTAACAATTCAAATGAAATTTTTTACATCCAATAATGAATATTTCTGGATTTTTTTAAGATCATCTATGAACATGACACCGCATGTTCTAGCCAGACGAGAAAAAATTTTAGAAATTTTCGTTATTGGTTGCGAAAAATTCAGTTGAATCTTCCTCTTTGAAATTTTAAAAAATTGAGATAAGCGCTTGTTAAGCGACGATATATAAGCCTGAAAAAATGCTTCTCTCATGGAAAAAAGAAACACTATTCAATAAAAAACGTATTGGAAAATTACCACGTTATACCCTTTTAAAATGAATGTTTCATTTGCTAATAAAAAGTAAATAATAACGTATAAAGAAGAAAAAAATTATCTGTGTATTCATCTAGCACAAAAGAAACTTTAATCTATCATTTTTCTTTCTTTAGCTTTAAGTAAATGTATTTGTCATAGACCCTAAAAGATACGTCCTCTAAGCTTCCTGTCGGCTAAATGGATGTGTCGGTTAATGTCTATCCGATCCATTAGGTAAAGAAAGTCCCTACAACAAAAACCTTCTTCGTCCAGTCGGTATATATATAATAAAGAAGGTTTAATGAAAGATTCTTATCGTAAGTGTAACTGTATAATGTTATACTATGCAAAATCATTAATTAAACTCTGCATCAAACGGAAAATAAATTGAAGATACTTTATACATTAAAACTTAATTTAAATTCGAGTTCTCAGCCTAGAAATCTTTGCAAGACGAGTAAACACCTACCAAAAATAACTTCTTAGCCAACCGGTGTGTGAGAAAAAATAATTAATGAAAGTTCCCTACATTAAATATAACTGTGTGACATTTAACTAGGCATAATTATTAATCAAATTCGGTTTCAAATTAAGTAATACGGAATACATTTTAAATGCTGGAACTTAGTTTTAATTCGACTCCTAGGCTTGAAATCTCTGCGAGACGAGTTTTCTTTAGTTTCTTTGATGTTTGGGATAAATTAAGAACAATATAGAATATTTGCTAGCTAATTTTCATGCAAGATTTGGAATGAGTAAAAAATTCACCCAAGATTTTTATTCATGTTTAGGAATGCAAATAGATACGAGTTGTTATTTATGCTTATGAAAGCAAATAAATATCGAAATAATCATTCAGATTTTTATCCTTTATTAATTTGCATCTAGGAAGCCACTGAATTTCACAATTGTGCATTAATAATATAAATCTGAAAATAAATATTTTAATCACTCACAATCCGATGTTTCCTGTTTGATTCACAGATAATAATTGATAGATTTGATTTGCCACCTCGTAATATGACAAAAGTAATCAATAGCATGTAATAATAAGGGTTACATTTTTTTAAGCAAAAAGGATAAAAAAAATTACTCATGCTTTGAAGTAAATTACTTAAACTGCAACTACACAACTATTTATAACAAACCTTTAAAAGTCGCTGAATTCCAAAAAATAATTACAATTTTTTAAAAATAATTCAAATAAAAGTTGGATGCATTTATTCCAGTAACTGCTATCAATTTTTCATTTCAAACATGAACACTTTCCGCTTCACAGAAAAAACCCTTCGTATTTATTTAAGAGTAGAGCAATTCTTACATTTTTTTCTTTATTTAAAATAGTTTCACATACAAAGAAAGGGCAACCAGAAAGATGTTTTCCCATCTCTAGAAATAGAAATTCGTTTTTTATGTAGAAAAGAACATAATTTCTTTGAATTTTGTGCGAGTCTCTTAATATTAACGGAACTTAGAACTACTTAAAAATTAAAAGAGTAAGCTACAGAATGAGACGATTCAAGAAAATACAGAACTTCCTTACACCGCTCTAAAGCGTTTCTTGCAGTTTTTGTTTGTTCTTACAAAACTGTTTTTATCCTCCGAAACAAGTTTAAGATTTTTAGTAGAAACCTTTTCAAGTCAATTCCGCTTCTTTTGAAAGAAGAAGCAAGTATTATTTTTACTCAATATCAATTGAAACCTGAAAATAACGTCGTTTCTAAATTGTTTGTTCTTCCTCTTTCAAAACTGAAAAATGGTTTTAAAAACATTAAATGCCTGTAACCGGTATCTTCAAAGATTTTATGTAAAATTTAAATTCGATCAGTTAAAGAAGTTGTTGTTTCTTACTAAAAAGACGAAACGTTTTGCACCATTAAATAATATTTTAAAATAAGCTTTCTGAACATGAAAAAATAATTCACTATACAGAAGAAATTCTTCAGTAATAAATGTCTTTGCATTTCTTGAAACAATAAAACCCAGACATTTATTAAAATAGTATATCTTCGAAAGTTTATATTGCGATAATGAGAGACTACCAAAAACGTCTTCTGAAAGTGTCGTACACAATATTAGATCATAAATCATTTAATACCGTTAAAAATGCATATTAAAATATTCGATAGCAAAAAATACAATATTAAGGAAGACGAAAACTTAGCATACAAGTTAAGAATATACTGGGAAAGGATTTTCTGAATTTGATACGGACAGAGCTTTAATTATTTTAAAATTAAATAGAGAATAGAATTCACTGAACATTTAAGGATCTCTCTCTAAACTGACTCTCATCAGAATTTACTATCTGGTTTCTTTAGAATTCATTTTAAGAAGCTCGTGATGGAATACCATTTTCTCAACAAAGGAAAATCCATAAAAAATATTGGGAATGAGGGGCTATTCCTCCACAAAAGATTCGAATTTATATTCTCTTTTTTCTAATTTTTAATCCTTTATCCTTGTTCTCAAGAGTTTTATTTTATTTTGTTTGATTCCGAAAGTACATTAATACGTCATACGTGGAGAACGTAGGCTGAAAACGTCATCTAGCGGAAGCCCAATCTCATTAATCAAGACGACTCGACAACGAATATGATTGCCAAATATTTCATCGTGTCTCGTGACATATTATTTTACTGATACCAAGTTTTGCTATTGCCATGTATTTTTCCAACTTTATAACGGGACACGGAAGAAAAATACTTTACGACGTCTGATTAAATTTAGGATCTCTTAGAATTTATTTTATTTGCTCTTTGAGATTTATTTCTCTTCCCATGTTTCTGTGCTCGATATTTCATCAGAAATAGTTTCTTTTCCCAAGAATCTATTACCATTTCCCTGAGCTCTGTTTTGGAAAGTTTATTGTATTCCGCTCCATTGAAGTATTAAAGTTTCGGCCACAGAAACTTTCTCTATAATTTAAATGTAGCTTTTGAAAATAAATGTAAAGAAATATGATATTGATCTTGAATTTTATGTTGCTCAATAATATAAAAATGGAAAATTCTGGAATATTTCGCTCGTGGAATTCGTCTTCGCTTGAGGATATAAAATATTATAAAAGGTTTCATATGCTAATGTCGAATAAAAGTACAATCAAAGGAAGGAATTTTGGAAAGGATTTTTCAATTGAGCTGTAAAATATAAGATATATTTTGCAAGCATAGAGAATAGTTTAATTAAATAAATTCCCAATTTTGAAGCTACAGGAAGGCAACTTTCGGACGGACCATTTTGAATCCCGATCGGATAACGACGACGACAACTCGATTATGTCGTCAATGTTTTAATAAATATGATTAATAGGATCAAACGTTGCACAAAATTTTATTCTTGGTAATTTCTTCAGCAGAAAACGTTTTGACTTAGAAAACATAAAATATAATTTTTTACAACATAAATTATAATTTTTAATAATAATATTTTTTATTATAAGTATATGTTATATGACTAACGGTTTAGAAGTTAGCTACTGAGCCACGATTAGAGAGAACAACCTGCATAATAAAAAAAATACTGGAGAAAAAACATAAGAATGCCTTTTGAAATGTCTATCCTTATGGTGGAGTGCAAGGTATTAGGAGTTCAGGTGCAAAGATCATTGAAAAGTGTTTGCCTCCAAGATGTTGTTCTAGTGGAGCAAACAGATGAAAATGGATTGGGGCTAAGTCTGGTCAACATCTTGGAGGCAAACACTTTGCAGATGATGACGACGTTCAACGCGAAGTCCTACTGTGGATTTGACAGCAACCCAAAGAATTTCATGCAGCTGGAATTGGGGCGCTGATAAAATGATAGGATAAGTGCATCAACATTGGAGGAGATTTTGTTGAAAATTAAAATTGTTACCTAGCGATTATCATAGTAAATTATTTTTTCTTATCTTTTCTGACATACTTAATGACTTACCCTCGTAAAATTATCATGCAGATAAAATTTGAAAACTCCATTATCATTCCGTGCACTAAAAACATGAAAATCTAGATTCTGTAGAGCTCACATGCCTCCTTCAAGAGGCAGTTTGGGACTCCCAGGGACACTCATTTTAATGAACAATGCAATTAACCCTTTTTTCACCCTGTATCAGTTATGAGTTATTCCGACCCCATTAATCCAGTGGAAGCTCAAAGCTCTCTATTTGGATGATTAGAAGAGGAACTAAATTTAAATTAAAAATTTTTTTTCCGTCAAAGCCGTTAAGATTCCTTGTTTGGGCTTGATTGCTAAATGGCCTAGGGATTAAGAGAGATGACAGGAAGAGTTTATGGAGTTTCCGAGGATTAGGGTTGGTGACTGAAAGAAGTCTTTGTTTTCCTTCTTTTAGCTTAATGAGTTTTAGTGAATTAAAAACTTTTAATCAAGATATTATAACCTTGCTAATTTTCTTTTTTCCTCCCTTCCATATTTTTATAGTTAAGGAATAAATCTAGTTAATCATATTTTAAAGCGTTGAAATAGAGAATAACTTCCGTTTGCTTTTGTTAGTTTGTATTTTAAATTTTATTTTACTGTGTTCTTTCGTTTTCAAAACTGGCGATTATCAAAAGACCAGTTTCCTCGATTATATTATTGATTATATTTTGCTTTAATTTCGTAATAAGTAAAGTTTGAGCTTTATTGTGGACTAGTCGCCTTTAGCGACCAGCTTGTTCGCCTATGCTATTGGCTTTGTCTCATTTCACTTTTAAAATGGCGCTTATCTCTAAAATTTATAATACTTAATCTTTTAGATAAATTACCTAAAATTCAATAAATATCAAAGAAAAACTATTTTATGAAAGATAAATTTTCACAAGTTTCCAATTTGATAACTATCAAGAGTACATATTTTGTTATTTTTCTTCGTTTTGCGATATAGGAGAAAAATGAAGACCTGAATTACATATAATGTGAAATGAAGACTTGAATTGCATATAATGTGAAATGAAGACTTGAATTACATATAATGTGAAATGAAAACTGGAATTACATATAATGTGAAATGAAAACTGGAATTACATGTAATGTGAAATGAAGGCTTGAATTCCATAGAATGTGAAATGAAGAATTGAATTACATAGATAGTGAAATGAAGACTTGAATTACATATAATATGAAATCAAGACTTAAATCCTGAAATGATCCGAAAATAAACATTAAAACGTATGAACAAATGAATTAAATTTCCTATATTTAAGCTAATTAATGATTCACATAAAAAGTTATACACTGAAAGCAAAAAAAAAAAATAATATTTCATAGAAATTGAGGTGCAGACATTCATAAAAATAACAACTTTAAACTGGATATGTCAACGTTATACTGGATATGTCAAAGTTATATGTTCATTGAATATGTTGAAAAATGAAAAATTTAAAAAAACTGAACGA
>BGPR01028667.1:0-19814 GCA_013235015.1 Araneus ventricosus | reverse complement strand
AAGGACCATGGGAACCCTGGATTGTATGGAAACATACATTTGAGAGCCGAATACAGATTTGCTTACCTTAACATAAGGTACTCTGTTTTTGTCTTCATGAACAGACAAATTGGTTTTAGAAACTGAAAAAAAAGAATATTTAAGAAAACACCAATTGACATCATCAAGAATAATTAAGAAAGCATTCACTCCTTCAAGCATGAAGGTTATTAAGATGCATAATTACAGACATGAGAGTGTAAGGATTGATTGAGCGCTTTAGGAAGTTGAATAATAGTTATTATTCATTTGTTTCAATTTATAAAAATGAATCTGCGTGTTTTTGCTATTATATGATTTATATAATAAGCACCATTCAGCAAGAATGCATCATTCAGAATGGTTCAGGGAATAAACCAGCATGTTTGAAAGAGCTAACTGTAATCAATGGTTTTGGTGAAAGTAATAACACCAACACATTAAAAGTTTACATTTTTTTTTTTAAATCTAATTCATCTCTTTTCTTAAAATATTTTAATAATTCTACAAATATTTTTTTTATTCGTTACAAATATTACAGGGTTTCCTGGGTATTTAGCAAATTTCTAACTAACAATAAATATATTATGTTGTGATTTTATATACAAGAAAAATTATTTTTAAGAACATTAATTTTGATCATCTAACTTCTTACGCTTGTTGGGACAGATATATATTTAAATTCTTTTAAACCACTACATGACACTCCAATTAAGTCCTGTTAAAAAAGGGGGGAGGGGCAGGCTTGATAATAGTGTCACCATGTAACAAAAACTGCATAAACAAGCGTAACTATATTTTTACTTTTGTTTCAAAACCAAACTAGTTGTTAAATGTATATTGTTTTGTTAAAAATGTATCTGATTTTGGAAAATAGAATTTGTCTGTAGTAGTAGCCATGGAATAAAGGAAATGTTTATGATTCAAAAGTGTGACACTTCATCTTAAAAAATTTTCCTTTACAAATATTTAAGGTATTTAATACAAATCTTAAAAGTGAGTCTTCAGAGTACACAAATTGTAATTTTTGATAAGTAATGGAAACTTTGAAATCTGAACAATATATTACCCATGGAATTTTAAGAAAATACACATATAAAGAAGAAGAATCTGCTTTGGGGCTGAATGTGAAAAACAAAAAAAGATAGAACACGGAGGATTAATTTTTTCATTTCAACTCAAGTCCCTTTACAATCAGATACAATAAATGGTATAAAAATTGGACATTTTTAACACCTACTACCCATCTTTGTTAACCCTTTCAGGTCCAATGGTCATAAGAGAGAACAATAATTTAGAAATTTTCTAAAAAAAGTAATAAGTAAAGTGGAGTAAAAAAAGTAAAGTGGAGTAAATATATATTTAAATTGCCTAAATTCCTTGGCCCAGAGATGGGAATTTTTTAAGTTCTTGACATTTACAATTTTAGCAAATTCACTCGACCATTTTCCTCAAATATTCTTTAAGTATTAATTTATGATCTTGTGTACGATTCAACATTATTTTGAGCGTATCAAAATGACTGCCCCCAAAGATGTTGTCATATGGAGGGGGTGACGACTCCCCCTCATAAACCCATTCATGATGTTTTTTCATTATATTTCAAAAATTTTAATTCCTTGTGCCAGAAAGGGTTAATAGGCAAGTTGATTTTGGTATGATATGCTTAATGCTCAGTATATAATTTGACTTATTTTATTTTGATTTATGTTGTAGGGGCAACTTAGGTGGTTGGAGCTCCTCCGGCCAGCCTCCTTCTTTGTTCTCACTTAGTCTAAAGTACCACATTCTTTTCAAACACACCACTTTTAGAATTGAAATCTTGAATCTTTTCTTAATTTGTCTTTCGATGCAAAAACTGTACATAAAACTTTGTTTTCCCCTCCTCTAAAGAATGTAGTATAATTTGGATTAAGCAATACAGTGTATTTTAAATTACATATAATTAAATTATGTTTATTATACATCATCTATTTTGTATAAATTATGTAGTCGCTTGTATGAAATCTAGCCTTAAACTTTTTGGGTTAGCATAGGTGCAAAATAAATAACTCTTATTACCAATTTATAAATGCAAGTGTAAGAAATTTATAATTCCTTACCATCAAGGAGATCCCGAATTTTATCTAAATAAATTTCAAAATAGGATACCTGTTGAAAAAGAAGAAATTATCCATTCAGTTTGCACAGTAAACAGTTAAAATTATATGATTCAAATATTATTAAATAAATTAAACATCTTCTTAAAATAGCATAAGAGGATAACAATTTCAAAAGTAAAAGTTAAAAAGTTTCAATTTCTTCAGATAATTTTTCAAAAAAAAAAAAAAAAATGATGAAACATAAGAAGTAAAAACAGACTATAATTAAATGAAGAACCACCAAAAAATGAAACGACAAATTTTATTTCACAATATTTTTATTTTACTAGTTGACATACCCAGTGTTGCTTGGGATGAAAATACTTTTCATGATTAATATTTTTAATGTAAAAAATACTTTCATATAAGATATTAGAATATAAAAAATCCTCATATCATTTCAAACTTTTTTTAAAAAAACTGGGAACATCAGTTGAACCAAAACATTTTTTAAAACTGCCGAGAACTAATTTTCTCTATAAGTTATAAATAATTCTAAAGAATGATATAAAATTTAAATAAGAACAACAAGTTGCAACATGGAGGCAAATAGGTAAAATGGATTAAAATATCTTCAATGCTTTTTCATTTAATGGGAATGCTAATACTACGGATAAAATGGAAACACAGATTTCAATTAATTCCCACGAAACCTTCCTTATGTTTCAGTAAAAACTATACCATTTGGAGCAAAATCAGAAGAAAATCTATTCAGAAGTTTGGATTTCAATAGCGCACGTAAAAGAAAAAATTTGCATTTCAGTTTTATTTATATAGATACCGACAGCCATTAAGAGAGTGCACACTTAATTCATGGATCTTAACATCCAAGAGAAATATGTTTTCCCCTTATCTCTATGAAATACATACAAAATATGGAATGTTTTCTGTTGAGTTTTGTAGCACCGCGAAGAGAATCGAGTACGTTTATTGAACCGCTCTCCTTCAGCGGTCAAGTCCAAAATTTGATACAAACTTGCAATCGTGAAATCAAGACCAAATTGCATTTATCTAGCTCAATGCATTTTTAAGTAGAGAGACTGACAGTCAATCATCCCTTTGATGGGTTTGATACACATTTGGCAGGCACACGCTTTTGAACCTCAGACCTTTGGGTCCGGAGTCGTGCATCTTAACCACTAGACAAACGGAATTCTCTTTGCCAGGAGGTAGATACCTACCTATATACATCACAGAATAAGATGGTGCAGCACGGTGCACAACAGGCAAACCCCAGCTTGTTTGATATTATCTGAATATCAAGGATGTGATAATTGCAATACCATGTGCAGCGTGCATATGCACAGATTGCTGCCCTCATTTGTTTGTGTGCAGGCACTTGCTATGAAATGCATCATACACTTTTGTGCTATGAAATCTGTCATAGACTTTGAAATAGGAGAGCTGTTTGCTGTTGGAGTTGTAGTGCTGTCATCTATCAGTAGGACTGAAAGTAGTTGTTGCATGCTCTTCGTCCGTTAGTCACCACTTTGACAGACACATGCTTTTGAACCTACGACCTTTGGGCCTGGAGTCGTGTATCTTAACCACTAGAAAAAAGGAATTCACATCGCTCGGAGGTAGATATTGACTTATATACATCACAGAATAAGATAGTGAAGCATGGTGCACTACACATATCTACCATTGTGGTGATAGAACAATATCCCCAAATTTACCCCTTTAGCTTATTGCATTTCTGAGTTATTATGCTCACATGCTATCTCATCGAAAGAGCAGACAGGCTTCCCATAGACCAGCAGTTCCCAACCTGTGGGCCTCAGATAACGTATCAGTGGGTTACGGAACGCTAGTCAAGAGACGAAGTCAGGGGAGCTTCAAGAGTCACTCATTTTTTTTTACTTTATAAACAATATATTTTTAACACATTTACAGTAAGCTTTACTAATTATTGACATATACATGTACATAATCCAAAAATGTATTATATGTGTTTGTATTTTTTTACTTGTTTATTTAGTTAGTGGGCCTCAAAATATTTTTTACATAACAAGTGGTCCGCACAACCAGAAAGGTTGGGAACCGCTGCCACAGACAGATTTTATTCAACATTCGACAGCAACCTATAATTAGTGCATAAGGACCAAGTACCAAATTTCGTCAATTTAGCTTGTTACCTTGTAGAGTTATGTTCACATAAAGACATAATTCCCCCCCAAAAATGTATTTTTCAGTCTGAATGAAGTCTGAAATGTAGAAATTCGCCAAAATCTGGAGGTCAAATTTTTTGATAACTATAATACTTTCTCTTTCCATACTTCGTATATGATAATGTAAAAAATATATTCTATTAATACCAAAATTTGAAATGACTTAACATTTTATTTGACAACATTGTATTTATTTGATGCCGGCAGCAGTTAAGTGAGTGCATGTTCAATTTAGGTCAAATTAACATTTAAGAGGTGTATACAAATCAAACAAAATCTTTAAATGAAATTATAAATAAAATAAAAGAATTTTCAATAATTTTGGTCAGAAGGCTATTTTCAGCAAATAAACAAAGAATAAATCAATTGGTACAATTCCGTTAGCCAGGCTCAGACAAAAACTTGCCAAAATTAGTTATAAAAACACCTTAGCCAAATCGCAGTGATACCTCTCATTAACACTGAATGCACTAACAGAATAGTGATGACACTCAAATTTGGCAACAATAGAAGGAAGAAATGCCAATTACTTAAATGTCAATTAATATGGGTTATGAAATGAGTAAGGAAGATTCATTCACTCACTTTGATATGGAACTCTATGTTTTCATCCATGGAATAAATATGATTAAAAATATCGTTAACAATACGAGGAATAATTCCCTGGTGGACAGAATCACCTAAAACACCCTGAGGTAAAAAAACAAAAACATTAGAAGACTGTTTAAAAATAGTCAAATTTTCATAGTTTAAATATACACAAAAATAGCAAAAATTAAGGAGAAAAATTTATCTTAAAAAGTACAATATCTATCTATAAAAGATAATAATCCTGTTATTACCAGTTCTAAAAAGTGGCCTTGTGATATTTTGAACTGAGGTTTTAATAACTTTCTTTCAGTTAATTGTTTTCAGGCTATTTTTACAATTAGTATGCAAAATCATGTTTAACATAAAATAGCTATAACTTCTGTATTAATGCGTATTTTTGAATAAAATTGTCAGTTTCTCACTGCACATTAAATCCTTTGATTGTAATTATGGCACATTTTTATAAATTACAATATTCAAGGAAAAATTTTAAATCTTAAAAGAACTACAAGCTTGTAATCTATATATATATATATGAAACGCTAATGTATGTGGCACAGAAAAGAGGTTAATTTCTCTTTTGCCGATGCCAAAGATCGGTTTGTATACAAAACAAAACCAGTAGCCATTTTACGCATATCTTCATAAGTACAGCCTGCTACTATATTCGATCTGGTGCGAAACAAACCTTTTCTCGAAAAGAATTTCAAGACAATATTTCTTACAATATAATGGAACTTTGGATGAAATTATTCTAAATAGATGAGTTAGAAATGAAGCATATGGGCTTAGATGATCCACAGAATGTCTAGATCGATGTCAAAATAGTTTAAGTCAGCAAAGGGGAAATCGTGTTAAATTCACAAATTGAGGTGAACATCATGGACTTATTATTGCCAATATTGTATAGTGGGTATTTTTCTGTTATAAACACACTACTTGGCACCTTTTTAGTCTTAGCGAATTTTCTTGAAGCGCTGAATTGCCAACTTTGGTTCAACTTCTTTCTTGATGATAGTTGAAATGCACTGTATTTTTAGCTAGCTAAAGCGTCAAGAGCCAGAATCCGCCAATCTGTGTGGGATCAGCTAGTACAGTAAATTTACTCATATTTTTCACAAAAATTATATATACATTTTGTAAAATACATCTTGACAACAATATCAAAGTGACAATACTGAAGAAATGTGAAGAAAAATGACTAAATTTACAGTTTACTGCATTTATTGAGTCTTTTTAAGCTATTGCAAAAACTCTTCACATGGGGAAGTGGCCATCATAGCAATAATTAACCTTCCAACAGGCGTGCCTGCGCAAATTTTACGACAAATGTGATTTTTTTATACCCTGTTTTCTTATTCAGAGTCAAAACTGTCTGAAAGTTGTTGCTATTCCTTCATGTGATCCCTCTCTTCAGAATTAAATGGGTTTATCCCAGTTTCAAGGTGTTTTTATACTGTTTTATGCTTCTGTCATAAATTTTATGCAGCGAGCCCGCTCGTGTAAATTTTTTTTCACTTTTTGTTTGATAATTATAAAACCAGTGTGGATTAGGGCAATTTAATATTTAATTTTACATTATCAAAGATATTTAATATGTAATAAGCCTGCCAATTAATCCACCACGCCGAAGAATTTTTCTTGAAAAACTTAACATTCAGTCTCATGGAAAAAACACCTCACTACTTCAGCCCAAAATATCTGATCTTCGCCATATGCCTTACCACATCTTTTACTTAAATTATATACCACAACTTGAAAAAGCAACTGAACAGTGACCAGAATTTAGAAGAAGAGCTTGCGGTTTTTGTTTGAAAGAAAGAAAACGATCTTCAAAATCCATGAAATGCAGTAGGTGCAATATATAGTGTACTTGCAAGCATCATTCTCTAGCAAAAATTCAATGTTTCATATGCAAGGACAAAGATTAGAAACTAAGAAGAAAGCTTAGTTTGTATTATAATTTTTTTTAAATTATATATTGCATAATACCTTTTTTATAAAATAATATTAAATCTCATTACTTTCTCCGATTTCAGCATAATTTTAGATTTTGCAAATAATATTAAAATTAATTTTCACTCTTGATGAAAAGATTTGTTTTTCTGATGTGTCTCTTATTAGTATTATGAAATAATTTGACGCTGTCATAGTAATGAAGAAAATTGTGTCGTAAAAAGTACGACACGCACCCACTCACGTGAAATATTTTAGCGTGCTCGCTGGAAGGTTAAACTCCATTGATTCTTTAAACCATTAAAAAATATAAATTCTTTTTAAATACACTTCCAAGAGAAACAAACACAAGAGATTACACCAAGAGAATCTAAAAGAAAAGTATTTTATTTGATTTTTTTGTTTGTTTTTCTTCATCCACCTTTTTTTGAAAAAAGATAAAATTGTACACTCAGAAAATCCGAAAGAAAAGTACTTTGATTTTTTTTTTTTTCTGAAAAAAGACACAATTTGTGTTTGCTTGAAACTTTCAGGTTATTTGGAGCTTACCCATTTCAAAATCTTTTTAATATGAAAAATAAATCCCTAGTCATTTTATCAGTAGTTGTTAAAAAATGGGCAATAATATCTATTTTCCCTAAAATCTATTGAGCTCAAAGTTTCATTCGCTGATGGTCGCAACCCATAATAGCAGCAACTTCATAGTCAGAGACCTAATCACACCTGAATGACACAAATAGATTTTTGAATGTACAATAGAGTAGAGGTTGAAGGTTGTTATACCTTGATAATATTTATGTTAATCAGTACAGCTTTAATTGTATTTTTAATCACTGACAAATCAATTTAAATGTACAACCTCCGATGCAGAACTGCAAAAATAAATAATGGATTTCAAACCTGGCATTGTTTTCTTGGATCAACTTAAAACCCGTACATAACACAGGTAATTTTTTCCTCAAATTGGGGAGAGGAATGATTAATTTTTATCTAATTTAATCTCCAGTGTTGTTTTTAAGTATATGATTTTTTTTGTTTTGTTTTTCTCTCCCCTTTTCCCTCTTAATAAAAGTTCCAAGGTTAGAGAGACAAAAGGAATGCATTCCATTAAAGTTGAACAGAGGCAACCAATCCAACCACTCGGAAGGGTTTGAGTGGCTGTTCCTAGAGGTTATTTTAATATGTCTATGGGCCAAACATTCTGTGCTGAACAAAAGTGGCCATTGGGAGAGATGACAGCTATGCAGGGGTGGCTACTAAGAAGTTTCACTATATACATATCAACAGTAAATGAATTTTTACATTATAAACAGCAAAATATTTCAACAATTTAGCAATAACAGATTGCGACTATACAAAAACACTTCAATTTTAGAAAAACAGCAACTTGTATTTTAGATTTTTAAGCAGCTTTATAGTCTTTAACAAAACCATACCTCCATAGTATGTGTTTTTCCACTAGATGTCTGTCCATATGCAAATATTGTTCCATTGTAGCCCATGAGAACATCTGGAAAATATTAATTTATTAGCTTCATGTCCTTCCTTAGACAAGCATTAAACATTTACATATGTTGATCAGAAAAAAAAGGTTACAATTCCAATAAAAAATTATAAAGTGACAGCCTGCATAAAATGCAAATGAGTTGCAAGAGGAATACCGACACCACTTTTCCTCATAATCGTCAATTCCATTCAGGCAATCATGGGAGACTAGCTGTACAGCCCAGGCTATCTCAAATAATGCAATATTCCCTGGCGGAGAGAAGTGAGGCCTCAGTATCCATAAATTTTTATATGCTGGCCTACATTTTATCCAAATATTGTCACTTACTTTCTCAAACAAATGTAAATAACCTTTCACATCTACTCCTTTTATTATCTTATAACAGTAACATTGTGAAATAAAACACTGCAAGACAAAAAAAAGAAAGAAATGCAAGAAAACGATTCTTTCCCAATGTTTATAAATCAAAACGCAGAAGCTCGCTAAAAAAAGGAAAAAATAAAACCTTTTATACAAACCAGTTTCTATCAAGTAAATAAAAAAATGCAACACCGGATGTGAAATATTAAATAATAAGGGGAAAAAAGAAAACTCTCTCTGCAAGACAGATGGTAGCATGATATATTCATTTATTTTGACGTTTTTAATTAATATCTTTTTAACTAATTGCAATTGCAGAATTTTAATGGTTGAAATGGATTCCTTGGATTATTTCCTGTCTTTTGGTACTTTCTGCTTGTTTCAGGATTCAGTGATTCGTGAGAAGATAGCCAGACACAGATACATACTTCTATTTACCTTCAGATTTTAATAGTTAAAAGACGCCTGTTCATTCCGGCTAAGTAGAAATCAGGTCTTTGCTCATTCAGCCACTTCACTGACTGAAAAGAACCTGTTTCAGAGAAGTGCTCTTTCATTCATGGGAAAAGAAAGGAATCACTAGGAGCCAAATCAGGGTTATATCATGTAGGGTATCGCACCTCCCACTTGAAGCTTTGCATTAAATTTTGAATTAAGTGGCCAGTATAGGACATGGCATTGTGAAGCAGAAGGATAAAGCATTATTCAAAAATGCCTAGCTCTTTTTATTGGATGGATTCATATAATATCATCAAAGCGAACATCCATTCATGCTCTAGGAATTTCACATACAGAAACATTCTCAGCTTCTCATTGAAAAATTGGTCTGGACATTAGAATTGATATAACTTGTCTGAAACGAAATGAACTTTGCCAACAACGACACTGGAACAACTGGCAACATTTGTTGCCCCTCTGAAGAGAAAAAAATTTGCTCCTAAATGATTTGTTTCGGAGTAAGTATACTTTTTTAAAATTAAAAATCATACATCAACTCAGGAGATTAAAATACTGAATAATTAAACCACTCATGTGACAATGAAAGTAGCAATTAGTATAGAATTTATCTTACCTTTTACTATAGCTTTTGCTGCTTCGCTATACACTTTTTCTTGTGTGGCATTAGGCTTAAATATTTTATCATACATATAAAGTTTACCCTGCAAAGAAATTAAAAAAAAAAATGCAAATAAATATTTTCAAATTTCCATTTTCAGCTCAACAAAGATATATATTAATATTATCAACCACAAAATTATTTATTTCAGCAATACACAAGAATATACTAACATGCAATATCATTTCTCTCAATATGTAAATAAAATAAATTTGATAAAACCTGATTTTCAAGAAGCAGTTTTTTAGGGTAACAAAAAGTGGAAAGTTTTAAAATCTATTTTCAACTTTTTAGTCTTTAATTTATACTTCATATTATGGAATCTCAAAATTAATTTCTCATGTTCACTACCAGGGGCACCACTTGCATAAAATAAAAATTTAATTCAATAGATTAACATATAATTAATTTCTAAAAACATTAAAATACAGCATTATTATCAAAAATACATAAATGTGCAATAATTTTAAAATCTAACACATCAGGAAGCGAGCGAAAAATTGATTACAAATTTCGATCTTCACAAACATGAAGTCACGTTAAACAAAAGAGTGTAAAAACATGTTTCATGGACAGGCATAATCACGTTTCTCAATCAGCATTTGTTATAGTAGCAAAAGGTTTCCAAAAAATTCACAGCATCCGTCCTCAACTACAAGAGCTTGCAGTTAAAAAAGCCATTCAAATTATTCAACAACAATTTTCCATTGCAGGGATAAAAGTGGTTGATTAGGAAAAATGAAGGTAAATGGGGAGAACATCAATAATTACAGAGAAATATGAAAAACATCAACTATGCAGAGTAATGTCATTATACTTGGTGCAACCCTACTAGTATAGAAGTATCGATTATTCTTGATTAAAAACACACACAGTTTTGCTTAACACATCACCCAGCTTATTGGAATCCAAAGCAGTGTGCATAACGATAGGGCTGGCAACAAATTACCGAGGAAGGCATTTTGTATAGATATGCACGCTCACAATAATTGATGCATACACTCTGCAAAGAACATACATATATGCCCAGGACAGTTATGGGTTCACTACCCTGCCATATTCTGTTTGTACCACATATTTCTGATTGGATGGGTGGTTACAGTTGAGGGATTTAATGAGATTGCAGCCAGTTGTAGCAATAAAACAAATAATTACTGCCTAAGTTCCAGGGTTGCGGCGATTTAAATCAGATGATTAAAATCAACTGATTTTTTAAAAAAAAATCACCGATTTAAATCACTTTATTTTAAATATCAAGTTAATCTGCTTTAATGAAATAAAATTGTTCATCATCTTTAAATAGTGATTTTAAAATATTTTTAAATGTGTATTTAAAGAAAGAATATATAAATCATAAAAAAAAATATTTCATTGAATTGATGTAACTAGAGTACTTTCCATATCTTTATTTTCGAGAACACAAGCAAATAAGATTTTAAATAAAACTAATGAGCAACACACTAAAATGCAAAGTACGAGATGTTTCTTTTTTTATAAAATAAATATTGTTAAAGGATCATTTTCACAAAGAAAGAACATAGTAAAATGCATTGAGTTTCATTTTAATATTGGAGAAAACTAAATAGTACTGGGGAAAACAAAGTTTGTATATTGCAATAATGTTCAAATGCAAGATAATTAAGTAATACTTACAAATGTTCCAAAAGAAATACAAACATCTACATAGCACAATTTAAACTATGAGCTATAATTATAAAAGGCAATGTTTGTATGCACGATGTCCAGACAAATCTATCGCACTTATAGTCATGAAATTTGGCACACAGCTGATGGTGACTCAATGCACCTCGAAGCCTTAAAACTTTAATCTAGAAAAAATTTTTAATTAATGTTTTGTGTTGTTTTGGGTGATTTTTTGCTCCAATTTCTCAATAGCATATTTTTGGATAGTTGTACGAAAAAATAGATACACCATCGGAAAGGGAAAATGATTTCTGTTCTAATGAAGTTTTGTTTCTTACGTCTAACGTAATTTACTCAATTTTGAGAATTTTTTGAAAAATAGTCACTTTTATGTATCTTTTCTATTTGGATTTCTTGAAATTCTCGCTTAAATAAATATTAAACTTTATTATAAATAACAAGCACATAGAATGGTTGATGTGTAAATTATATTTAAAAAACACATTTTTGATTCCAGGTTAGAAAAAGTTACTTCAGAAAATTTCAGTGACTTGTCACCTAGTTACTGGTTTCTTTAATTTTTTATGCTTAGTAAGAAAAAGTCTATTCTCAAGGTCAAAGTGAAATAAACCCTAATCCAAATACTTGAAAGGGAAGAGGAGAAAAGTATACTATTTAGTTGTTGCAAGATTGCAACATCCCCAAGACATCCTTAGTCTATTGACCAATAAAGGGTAGAGAAGGATAATTCTTATTTTTGAAAAGGGGAAACAGGATTTTCAGTCCTTTGGTGCAATTCATGTAAAAGAGAGCATGCTTTTCACTTGTGCAAAATTTGCTTGAACAGAAGAGCTCTATCTAAAAATTTTATATATTCTAACACACAATAATATATCTATAGTCAAGAAATGTAATTTTTATTATATTTTTCCTTAATAAAATTGTCTGATATTCCAAAGTATATTATTCTTTATATTTAGTTCGCAAATATTTTTTTAAATAGTTGTTACATGTTTGAAATAATTTTTTTAAATTTATTTTTTAAAAAAGAAAGTAGAGCTTAATGACTGGTATGTTGTTATATATATATATAATTCTACGACTGTAGGCCTCAATTGTCTAATATACAAATGTTAAATATATACATATAGTTTTAAAAAATCATTAAAATAAAAAAAAATCTTGATTTAAATAAAAAAAAATCCGATTTAAATCAAATAAATCGATTTTTTTGAAAAAAATCAACAACCCTGCTCCCCAGATTAGCAATAAATAAATTTTCAGGCAATAATCAATGTGCAAAATAAGAAATAATTCACATAATTTATTTAGCTACTGTAAAGAGAGAAAGAAGTTTACTATATAACAACTTACTCCTTAAATTAAAGAATACCTCACTAATTCTATCTACATAATATTTGGTTGACGAAGTAACAGACATTTGGCGTAATTATTTACAAACTTCGCTATCAGAATTTATAAGACCTCTTAGATTTTTGCAGAAAGAAAACAGAATAGAAAATTATACAGTTTATTTATACAATTGTTATGAATTTAGAACAAGTAAGACAAAGTTTGACTTAAAAAGACAGGTAAAGAATATATGCAGCTATGTATTTCAACTGTAACCATATTTAAAATATTGTATTCAATTCCTATATATTAATCTATAGGAGAGAAGGGGGCATCTTTTTTTTTTTAAAGTATAAGGGTCATTCTCATGAAAACAGTCATTTTCATGTCCCCGCTATACTTTATAATTGTTTTATGACTTTATACATATTTTTGGGGGATGAAAGTGTCTTTCAAAAGGCAGTTTAACAAGGAATTAAGAATAAAGTTTTAAATTATTATTTTTTTTTTATATTTTATATAGCTTCAATATACCAAAATATCATTCCCTCACTTGTCCCCACTGCTGACTAAAAATAAATAAAAAATCTTTCTAAGCAAACAAGCAAGAAATTTGAATTTTTTTTTTTATTTCAGGATACTAAAATATGGAATACAGAAAATTCATTTGAAATTTAATTTTTGTTAAAATTATTGTCACAGCACTATTTTAAACTTTGTCTCCAGTGTATTGCATCATTCCCTCACAACAATACATTTACACCCCCTAATCACCATGGAGTAAATATTTCGACAAAAAGTTTATTGATCTGTAACAGGCGACACAGAACAACATTGCAGCAAGTTTTCATCTTCAACTTATTGAAGTTTTGTCTCTGATATCCTTTTGAAAACATCAAACCAGATAATTTTTTTTTACAATCATTCCCTCATGTCCTTTTTAAAAATAAAGTCAAACAAAATAATATCTAAAAAGTGGATAGTTGTAAGTTGCTTTCTTGTTTGGAAACATTTGTGTATGATTGAACTCGGAAATCAGTTCGGCTTGACTAACATTTTAAAATTTTAATAAATTTATCATTCCCTCACTAATGTGTAATGTGAGGGAATTATTCTTAAGTGAGGAAATGATTTTTAAGCAATAAATATTCAAAAGACAGATTTCCTGTTTTATTTTAAATGTATTTTCATGATTTTGTTCTTAATTGCCTTATTTTATTCCAATTTTCATTTAATAAATAAGGACATACTGAATATTCCAAGTTTAATCTAGCCAATATATTTTAAATATTAATTCTGAATTTACTGGCCAATACAATTTCAATTATATATAAAACTTAATATATCTAATGGATTGAATTATATTAAAATATAACATGTATTTAGAATTATTTTTGAATAAAGTATGGTTAATTTCTAATGAAGCACTTGAATCTTGTTTTGAGAATTTGCAAGCAATACTATTTGTTTAGTAAATGGAAATAGATAAAAAAAATTTGATGTATTTAAATATCAAAATTTAATTTGTTCACAAATTCTTTATGGTATGAAATCATTAATGAAATAAAAAGCAGTTTTCATCAAAGCAATAATATTTAATCAGTATATTTAAATATTTAGTAAATTTAGAATAACTCCGTTCAAAAAACTTGAGCTGAACGTTACAAGAAGCGACTCTTTAGAGTTAAAAATCAAGACAATCGAAACAAGAGAATGTTCCACCTGATATCACAAAATGTGCAACAACTTGTTCCTGGTACTCTTGATTTTACTTGGAATTATAGTGAATGAGGACATGGGAAAGGAGCTCTTGACGGAATTGGAGCTTTTCTGAAAAGAACAGCAGATTCGCTAGTTGCAGAGAGAAAAGATGTTCATAATTATAACACACTTGTTTCTGTTTTGAGAGAAAATTACCAAGGAATAACTATTTAAAGTAACAGATAACGACATAAAAAAGATGTGACCAACTAATAAAGGGAGAAATTGAAACACTCATCAGAATAATGAAAGACCACCAAGTTGCTTATAGTTCAAAGAGTAATATTACTGAATTTCCGTTCTCTCTTGGGTGTTCATCAATTTTGTGCAAACACTATGACTTGGGGACAGCATTTGAGTATAGTAATAAAAGTTCTGTTTCATTCGTAGATAAATCAAGAAAAGCAAAAATGCTGATGAGTTAAATATAGGCGATTGGGTACTGGTAGAATATGAGGACAATTTGTATCCTGGAGAAGTAAAGACCCTATTTTCCGAAAATGTTACAGTTGATGTAATGGTTTCAGCAAGAGAAGGCAAATACATGTGGCCTTCTCCAAAACATATCCATAATTATACAAGAGCAGACATTAAAAGAAAAATTCTACAACCCATTCCATGTGACAATCGTGCCAGCCAATTTTATTTTCCAAACCTATAATTATTATTTTAATAGCATATTTATAATACAAGTATTTTAAATTTAATGCACTTGTAATTTTTTATGTAAAAGTGAAAAGTAGTGTATTTCAATAAAACATCATTCCCTCATTGTGTCATTCCCTCACTTTTTAGATTTCTAAATTAATTAATTTAAATATTTTGAATAGGATCTATATTTTTTTTATGAAGCCACTACATACATCTATTTATATAAAATGTTTCAAAGCTTTTCATGCACTTTAATTTTTTCTGAAATTCATGAACTCATAATGACAGTTTTCATGAGAATGACCCATAACCTCATTTTTGTAGAAAGTATATATATATTTGTATTTCAGTATTTAGCATCATTGGTTACAACAGAATCTTAGGCAGCTACTCAGTTTGTATCAGAGTTCCCGATCATAACTAAAAGGTGAAATCATGCATTTTAATAGAAGCCTGAATCTGTTTAAACATGCCCCAAGCATGGGACACTTTTCAACAAATACTTAACGACTCATTTCACTCAAATCAACATAAATTTTATTGAAATATAATAATTGTACAATGAAGAAAACAGTGATGTAACAAAATTTATCTGGTTTTAGATTAATTTAATTTTTCTTGTTTTCATTGTTTGTTCTAGTCATTTTGTGCTATTTTCAGTTTTGACTTAAATGGCCCCATTACTCCGACTATTCACAAAATCCTTAACTCGGTGAATGTCGGCTACATTATTTTGATTCCAACTACTTGGAGTGCTCGAGTCCAAGCATTTTGAATAATCATATGCAAGTCAGACAATAGATCATATTTGAACTTTTAATAATATAATCACAAAGCATACTTTCTTGATGTGTGGTGAAAACTTGTCAACAAGTGCATACTTGAAGCTAAAGCAGTTGGATAAAGGGTAAACCTGGAGTTTAGGGTGCATACTATTTTCTCGCCAATTTTCTTTGCCATCGCCAAACACTGTTTAGGATGCGAAGCGAGATTTTTATACGTCTCCTACGACATCTCAAAACGAGAGATTGAGCACGCAATGCCTTAGGCATTGCAAATATGTACCGTGCAAATTTTTTTAACTTAAAAAAACATCAGCGGCTTCGCTTTCAGCAAAGCGGGCCACTGCTAGCTTCACTTTTTCATTAAGAAACTAAACACATAGGGAAAGCACAAACGCAGGAAAAACATGACGTCTGAAGACGATCAAACGTAGCAAGGGAAGCATTGTTTTCAGAAAAAACATTCCTTGTTTGATATTTGGAAGCCATAATCAGCAACACAAAGAAAGAGAATCAGCAAATTCAATGAACAGAAATATTTAGAAGAGAAGCGAACGGTTATTGAAAAAAATCATTTGGTAAATGATCAAAAATTCCAAACAAAGTGTTATTCAAATTCGTACGCCGACCAATCAAATGGAAGAGAGCAGACAGTGGACCAATGGTAATTAAACGAAATTAAGGACATCCGCCGTAGACTGGTAAACAAATCACTGTCGGCGCATGCGCAAACGCCGAAAAAATTTCCAACTCGCATCCAAAACAAATGTTCTGCCACACTCTCTTTTGGCGAGCTTAAGAGAAACGAAGTGAGTACACACCTAAACTCCAGGTTAACCGGATGAAGTATTCAATGTTGTTATCATCAACAGTTAAAATTGATATTAATGCCTATTTTTTATAATTTAACTTATTTTTCGAAGTTCTAATTTTGTTATCATCAAGACCAACTGTTTTACATAATTTGAAATCTATAAATTAACGTAGAATAGGGCATCCCATACAAGTCTGCAGCTGCTCCAAGAGACATGCCAACTTGAACGGCTTGCACAGCATTTGAAATCTCCGTTCCTTCAGACTTATTATGCAAGTTCAAACCATCTTGCCTAATTTACCAAGTCACTTAATTAATATAAGGGATACATTTTAACAGTATTGAAATGTACCCCCAGATGTTTGTTGAATGGTACCTCATGTGCAGCCATTAAGCTTAAAGTGTTATAACTCTCTTTAGAAAAGATCTATTCCTTCTAAAAACACTTCCAAACTTGAAAATAAAACAATTCCATTTGTTTTATTTTCTTGTAAGCCTTTTCAAATAAAGTGAATCCATCATCCATTTTGAACAACATTGCAGTAACAAATAATAAAAGAAACACTAACTAATGACAAAACCTTCAAATTTCTAGGTGAAAGAAAATGAGGAAAGAAATTTTCAAAGAATTTCACAACATTTGGCTACCATGGCTTTATTGAAACTGTAGCATCCAAAATTATTTTCAGCCTATAAATGTAACCACTAATTTATTTGATTTTCATCATAATATTTAAATCCACCAACAATCTAACACAATTTTTCTTTTAGAGTTCAATTGCCAGAGGAAATAGAAATAAAAACATCAACAACATCTCTTTAAGGACTGTATTTTTAGTCAGCAACAATTTCCTTCTACTAAGCACACATAGCAACAATGTCCTTTTTTTTTTTTTTTTTTTTGTCTATTACATGATTTGAAAAGAAGACGGTTAGGGATTAAAACATGGATTTCAAACATTTGACCACTGTAGAAAAAAAATTTCAGAGTCCAAAATTTCAAAATAAATAAAGTAATAGAAAATTAATTATACATAGAAATTATAAATAATGTGTTTTTTTGTAAATAAATATGAAAATAATTCACCTACATATATATGCATTTTAACCTTGCATTCCAAAATTTGTTTTATTATTCAACAGATGCAAGAGAACAAGAAAATTATTGCTAAAATTTATTTTGCATTTAAATTAATGATTAAAAATTAGTCACTGCTTCATTAAACTTCAACTTTAAATAAAAACAGACTAATATGAAGATAAACAATTACTTTTTTACTTACCAATTAAATTTAGCTAAATTCATTTTAAAAGAGTCAAAATTTAAGTTATGCAGATATGAATCCGCTGCTTGGTGTAGTATTATAAGCTACAGTACTCCCATGGCTACAATGCACTACTAGAAAGTATAAAATATATTTGAAGACCACAAGAACCAACAAGTACTTATGATGCAAATTGTAGTATAAAATGAATTATTTTGAGAACTGTTCAATAGTTCTCTGTTCAAAATCACAATTGATTCATAAGAAATAATACTACTTCTAAATCTGTCTCAAATAGTAACAGTTATAAGAATTTCCAAATACATTAAATGAAACATAAAAGAGGCATATTGCCTTCTAGTTGCAATTCTTCATAGCATATTCTTACATTTTACAGTTTTAAGTATCGAACACACGCTCAGACTAGTTATTTTATTTCAGAAAGGAGCAAGAGAAGTCGCTGCAAATATGTGTACAACAATTGGTTTCGAAATTCAATACTTATCATCAAATGTGGCAGAGATGACACCCACGGATTTTGATACAAAAAATAATTTTAATTTTCACTTACCGTAAAGGAAAGACATTCCTCGGTACCAGGTGGGAATTTAGCGATGAATTTACTTCCAGCTTTTTCTTCAGCATCGTTCAAGGGCCGAAAACGGCAGACGACTTTTATGCTGTCTTCGGCAGGGGGTTCGTGTGGCAAGTTCATTGCGGCGATTTAACTCTTATTTCTTTTTAGTTGATATGGGTTTCTATGTTGCGCGCTCAGATGAGTTATACAAATAACTGTCTGAAAAGATGACAATCTAATACATTCAATGGAATAAAAACACACACTTAAAATAAGTGACAAGAGGGCAACTTTTTTATCCTGGGACGACACCAACACACTCAAGATTTTTCGAAATTTTCATACGTAAAGGCATATAAGGAGGCACATTTGAAGTTTTTGGACTAAAATAAAAATTTTAACTCTTGAAAGTTTCTTAAAGAAAAAACCTAATATGTTAAAAAAAAATGCTTAGGGTGATTTTTAAATGTACAATAACAACAATCCCTAAGCTGTAATGTCAGCCATTTTCTATCTGCCCCAATGAACATGGTCACGGTCACGCGATCAATTACGACTCACGTTATTCAAGTAACAATAGCTTCAGATATTGTTCTTATAAAACTTGAACCACTTTATGTAGGGGCTCAATTCATTTTATTTTCAGTTTCAATGATGTTCTTTTTTGAAAATATAATTAGATATTTGGTGATTGAATTGTTCACACTTTTTTCTACGTAAATAAAAATAATCAAGTGCTATTAAGACAAAAAAAGGGCAGAAGAATAGTTATAAATGAATTTTAAAGTTCGAAATATTTCAAACTAAATGTGCAACCATTAATATTAAAGTAAATTTCAGACAGAAACTTTTAAAAAATTTCTCGTTCTTATTTTGAACATTTTAATTTGGCAACAACAACAATTTGTTTACCTTCTCCTGAAACGTTAGTGTCAGAAATGAAATCAATTGCACTTTTCTACGGGAAAAGGCGTGTCTTTTTCTGAAGGAACCGCTTGTGAGAAGCTATTGGTCAAGACTTCAGGAGCCTCTACCAATATCTTCTGTAGATTGGCTTGTTATTTCTGTCAATAACAGTACTCCTTTAAGTTGTTGTGTTTTGTTTT
>BGPR01028666.1:0-19814 GCA_013235015.1 Araneus ventricosus | reverse complement strand
AGAGTTCAGTTACGGCAATGCTCTTTAACTCTACTGCATTTTGAGCATCATACTGATTTCCCTAGATAAAATATTCATTGAGATGGGCATGAGTGGCAGAAGAAAGCATTTATTATTTTGCCTGAGACACGAGAGAAAAAAAGCCAAAATCAAAAAAGAAAATTAAAATAATCAGGTGTTTTTTGTAGTTCTCAATTGGTTCTGGGCAAATATATATTTAGAAGCTAAAGATAGTTCTTGAGTTACAGTTGCAAATTGTATAAAGGGTTAAAAGAAAGAGTACAGAATGAACAGAATTACTAAATACTAAATGCAACTATTGACAACAAAAGAGGTTGAGAAAAGTATGGATCAAAAATACTGAACTCGACTAAATGCAGTTTAATTAAATGATACTCGAAAAGTTTTAAACTGAAAGTCAAAACATTCATGGGGCAGTAGAGAACTCAAATCTCATGGAAAATCTAATTAGAAAATAGAGCCGTCCTCAAATCAAAAGAGAATCGATTAGTAAATTGGCTCTCTATGGAAGACCCAGAAAAAATCAGTCTTTTGTGACAGCTAACATGATCCAGAAAGGGATTTCTAATAGAAAACCAAGCAACAGTTAATTGGAAAGTTGGAAATGCTTTGATAGTGATTCTCTCTTTGGAGGCTTGGAAGTTGGAAGGTAACTTTAGATGATGATTCTCTTTGGAGGCGGAAGTTGGAGAGGTAATTTAGATGATGATTCTCTTTGGAGGCGGAAGCTGGAGAATTAACTTTAGATGATAATTCTCTTTGGAGGTGGAAGTTGGAAAAGTAACTTTAGATGATGATTCTCCTTGGAGGCGGAAGTTGGAAAAGTAACTTTAGATGATGATTCTCCTTGGAGGCGGAAGTTGGAAAAGTAACTTCAGATGATGATTCTTTTTTGGAGGCGGAAGTTGGGGAAGTAACTTTATATGATGATTCTCTTAAGAGGCGTTCTTTAGCAAAATGAGGAATACTATTCGAAGTTATCGCAAATATTTTTAAAGTAGAACTTACAGTCATCAGTAACGGCTACGTAGAATCCGTCGGGGTCGTGCGCAAACCATGTATCCAAAGAATATGTTCCCTCAAACAGACCAGTTTCCCGCCACAGCTGCAGCACGTCTGGTATCTCCTCTCGTTTCATAGGCCGGATAATATAATGTGGTATTTCTCCTGCCATAGTAGCCTAGGAAACAAATTTCATATCAATTTCTAAACAAATTGTAAAGCATTATTTCATAATAGAGAGTATCAAATTCAGTCTTGGAACATGACTGCAGATTAGAAATATTATGATTAAAACAGCTTGCTTTCTTGGGTACTTTTCCGTTATCCGGGCGCAAATGTCGCCAATTGTGAACCAAACGTGAGCCGGGTGCAAATGTCGCCAAAATTTGGCGGAATTCTACATTATTTGGCAATTTTTCACTTGCGCCCGTCTAAAATGTCGCCAATTGTCAACCAAACGCCAGTCAATTCGCCGGGCGCAAATGTCGCCAAAATTTGGCGGAATTCTACATTATTTGGCGATTTTTCGCTTGCGCCCGTGAAGTGAAATTTTTAGAATTAATAACATTTGCAGGAGTTATTTTTGATTTTATATTTTATTGCATTTTTACAATAGTATAATTTCAATGTCAAAGCAAAAGAAACAAGTATTGTAATTATTTCGTGTTAACTTATAAGGATAGCTAAAAATTACAGTTCGTTATTATAAATTATTCCAAGTCGTATAGTTATTAGATAGCAAGTATTCATTTGGAGAAACAAGTTTTTAATTTTTTTAATCCCTTACGTTTTCTTGTTACCGCCAAAGGGGACTTGGCACCCTAAGAATTCCGGAAAATCAATGAAAATATCGATTTTCAAATTTCGAGTGGAAAATGATCCTTGAACCTTTGACTTAATAATCTGAAAGTTACAAAACAATCAGGCAGTTATTTAGTGAGATATGAAGTTATTTTGTCTTACATTTTATCACGTGCCAGGCCCACTACAATGTTTAAATCATGCATATTTCATGTGCAAGTTGCAAAGCCACCTAATTTTTTCCATGAAAACAAAGCAAGATAGTTGTTTCAAACAGTAGCGGTTTAATCTTTGCTTGTTTACTGTTTTACTGCTTTCGCTTCTTTATTATTTATTACACATATCATCATCACTGCTTTCGCTTCTCATTTTGTTTGAATTTCTCACTGTTAAAAAATTTCAATAAAATGGTTTTAAACTTTTGCTCTGTTATAATATATATTTGATAAATAGTACTGCAGACCATTTATTAAATATTTTAACTAAAATAATTTGAAAAAAGTGAAATTTTTCTCATTTTTAAAAAATATTTCTAATTATGCCTATAAATGATGATGCTAATTAATAATTATAGTAATAATAAATATTAATAAAATTGATAACTTAGGACTCGCAAATGTCAGGTTATTGCTCTGAAAAAAAAGTTAGCTTGATATAAGTTGTTTCTATTACAATGTTATTGTTTTTAAAACTTTAAAGCTGTTTTTCTCAGTTTGCTTTTTTCCAAAATTGTGTCTGCTACAAAATGCTAAAAGTCGATTTCTTTTTATTCTAATTACTTGAAATTTTTTCTGCATGCTTAATAGAGTTAGGGCTGGATTTGTAAAAATGTTGATTAGAAATTTTTTTTAAAATGTACAAAGTGAAAAATTCTGATATTTTCCAAAAAATTTCACAAAATTTTTGTTGAAATAATGTTGATATCAAAAATCCTATCCTTATATCTGTTAAGTACATTGAGAGGTCCCTTTCAAAAAACTTTGGCGATAAAATATTAAAAATTGTATAAGAAGGAGAATTTTAAAAAAAGGCTTAATTCTTTAAAAAATTTAAAATTTTTAAATTTGTAATTTTTGAAAATGAAAAATATTTTATAAATTTCAGTTTATGCACAGTTTACATCTATCTACTACAAAATTGAATAAGTTTGATCAAAATTGTAGAAAAAAAATTTGGGGGTGCCAAGTCCCCTCAACTTTGATTTCACCTTCCCCCAAATGGTGCTTCGCGTACCCGGGATACGAGTGCCACAGGTTGGGAACCTTTGTCGCATACGAAGTATAGAAAGTATTGTAATCTTCAAAAAATTCAAACTCGAGATTTTGATGAATCTCCACGTTTTAGACCTTCCTGAGTCCGAAAAACACAATTTTGCAATCATGTCTGTCTGTCTGATTTGAAGGCTTTAACTCAAAATCACAACATGCTGGACGGATTAAACTTCTTATACTGTCTTTATATCAAAATTGTAGACTTCTTACAAGTTTCAGATGAAATTCGTTTGCGGGTATTTTTTTTTTGTCTGTCTGGCTGTCCGTCCGGGTGGCTGTGAAATTGATAACTTATACACCTAGGTTTAGATGAAAGAAATTCGACGTGTATTTTTATCGTCTCAAAGATACACCTAAGTAGACGGATAAAATTTGGTATATTTTATTTACATCAATATTATATTTTTTTATAAAAGTTTTGAATAAATCCATTTATGGGTGATCTGTCTGTCCGTTCGTGTGGATGTGAACATGATACAGGCTAGACGAATGAAATTCGACGTATAGTTTCATCACCTCACAAACACAATGAACTGTGCGGATGAAATTCTGCACGTTTTATTTACATCAAATTTATAAATTTTTTTTATCAAATTTTAAATAACATCTTTCCACTGGAAGTCTATCCTGTCTGTCCGTGCTCATGCTTTTACCATCAGAATTTTAGATCTGTATTTAATTTTGAACCGAATCGTTCAACGGTTTGATCAATTGTCGGTTTGTATATTCGGATGCATGTGAGCGATAATATGTGCAACAATATATATATATATATATATCAAATTTGGTATGTGATTTTGTAACCAAGATTGTACATCTGTATCAAATTTTGGTTCTATCGAACGAAAGAAAGGTGCCCAAAATGCACACTCTGTTTTCTTCAATATGCTACATAGCATAAAGCACACCCATTAGAAGAGAAGAAAGTTGAAGGCAGGTTTATTTCCAATTTTTGATTCTTTCTGACTACAGAATTTATCAGTCGATGGAAATATTCTTATGCTAATCGAGAATTAAAAAATTTAGACAAAGAGGGCAATAAAATTGGTTTAGTATTTCCCCAATTTTCAAAGCAATTTAAAGCATGATTTTAATTAAAAACACGATAACTTATACAGAAATAAATATTTTTAATGCTTTTCCAGGAAGACAAAGCGCATTTCAATAAAAGCAAAACCTTGAAATCTTTATAATATATTCCTTAATGTGAATGGCCATGTAATAAATTCATTCATTAAAATATCTTTGTGTTCTCTTTTACAATATGAATAACTACATGAATATTTAACCCTTTGCGGCGCAGTGTACCAGCTGATGGCTCACCTAATTTCACTCGCTTCTCAACTGTTAAATTCAACTATAAATGGAAAATAATAGGTTTAGGATAGGGTAATAGTACTCCTTTTAGAATGTATATACCAGCGTTATGAAATTTCGTTTCGGAATAGGAAATATTAGAGATAAAGTTTGGGAAAATTCCTTAACTCAGAGATAAGAAATTTTTTTCACTTCTGGACGTTTACAATTTTAGCAAATTAACTCGAACATTTTCGTCCAATATTCTTGAAATTTTAATTTATTATTTTCTGCAAGATTTAACAATATTTTTTGAGTGTATAGAGGTGGTTGTGTCTAAGGGGGTTCTCATATGAAGGGGGTGACCCCAAAGAGGGACAACCCCCCTCGGAATGAAGTAAGTTTTTGTTTTGTAGATTCTATGTCTAGATAATAAACGAAACCCATTCGTGATGTTTTTTCATCATATTTCAAAAAATTTAATGCCTTGCGCCGCAAAGGGTTAGCTGTTGATAAAATGCGTTTAAGCGAGTGATGTAAGCAAATGTGTTTCAGTGAGTGCAAGTGGTGTATTTTCTTTTTAATCTGTAGAGGCATTTCGCTCATACAGCATTAACAAAACTATTCGAACGCATAATCTTATCTTAGTTTCCAGCTTTTAGAATTGCAAGGCAGTGGACTGTGGACACTTTGATCTCCTTGAAGAAGGTTAAGAGATTAACTTGATCACTTGAATTATCTTAACTATATCGTCTTCATACGTTTTGGAATTGATTCGATGACGACGCTCTTTTGAGATGTTTCCAAGACAAAGTCTAGCTAACTGGAAGAATTCAGATTTTCTCATAGATGTCCTTCCTTAGTTTTCTACGACCGAAATTCTATTTTTAATCCTGCAAAAGATCAACGGGCCTTTTTCCATCTTCTAACTTCAGTTCAGAAACAGATTATTCTGATTTAATTGTATAATTTCTTAAAATTCAGTGTTTTAAGTATTCTTGAGAATTCAGTTTCCATTACGTATCAAAATTCCTGATTAATTAGTCTGAAAGCTCAATTCTAAGAGCTTAAAGATGTTCGACCAAATTGTTAGGACGCATTGAGGGTTAAGATTCATGGATTTTTATTTTTAGAACCTGCCATTTATTTTCTTGTATGCGAAGTATAAAAAGCATTGTAATCGTCAAAAATTAAGCAAAATAGTAAAACCATCGTTTTTATTGCTATATTTTGAAGAATCTCTACGTCTTACTTCTCCATGAATTAGAAATAAAACATAAGGAAGGCGCAGTTCGGGTACGCGCCGTAGATTTTTCATGAAAACGTCCGGATAAAATCATAAAACAAGTGTTTCGTAATAATATGTAATTCAATTATCAATCTCTTTAATACAATATTTACACAGAGTAGTATAATGGTTACAGAATAGATAAATCTCAATCTACCACAGACCCTTGCTACATGCGATAAACTTGTGATTTCCTGTAGACCTTGCTTCCGATTATAAGGATATATGCTAGTGTGAATGAACAATAAAAAATCATGAAATGTAAGATTAAAATAAATGCACATGTATATGGAAATAATATGTTTTATTTTTTAGAACAACTCTATAGTACAAAGTTTTGATTCATTTATATATATTTTCATCCTTTATTTTTTTTATTAAATCGCGAAACTTTTTCGCAGTAGGAAAATATTTAAAAGCTCGCTATTTTTATACAGTTTTTTTATACCCGCTTATTTTTATACACTAAGAGAAGTTGGCTGTGCTCGAGTTTTGCAGTGGCTAAGCATGAGCCGTCTTGGTTATGGAAACATAACGAGAAGGTTTGGGGGAGATACTCCCGATATTTTAATTCTCAAAAACTATTATTTATGACCTCTGGAAGTTTCGGAAATTGCAATCTGAATTTCGTTAATTGAAACTTCTTGGCTTCTTAGTTAAAAAGTACGCGGATTCAACCCTCTAAGCAGTTTAACTTAGAAATTCCACTCCTAAAGGATAGTTCTAAATCGATAATTTTCATTTATTCTCAAATTTTGTTTATAAATAATATTCATTCGTAATTTTTGTTTAGAAATTTACGAATTATTGCGAATTATCGGTTCAAAAATTCACAATGACTTAGCATTCTGTTTATTCAGTGAAAAAAATTATGGCAGTCAGAGATGAGATACGGAATTTGTTATTCCCTTAAAAATCAAATTAAATTTCTATTGCATTTACTTCCATAAATGGATGAAAATGCAAAAATTAAATTATTCTGAAATAAATTTTGAAACTCTTGAAACCATTTTTACTAAAAAAATATTAATTAAATATTTAAATTTTTTAAAATTAAATTCACTTCCATAAGCATTCCGAATTCCACTTTATTAATTTATTCCAGCTTATATCTTTCTGTTACAAAATGGAAAAATAATTCGCTTAACACAGTTAAATAGTAAATAAAACAGTTAAATACTAAATAGAAAATGCATTGTGATTCAATCAAGCACTTTTGCTCATAATATCATTTCTGTACAACTTCAAATTATGCATTTTTATGATTTGTTTGAAATTTTCTGTTCTTAGATGGAATACTGAAATAATAGAGTTTTTTTTAACGGAATTCGTTTGAATACATTTTTAGGATTTTTTAATAATATCTTGAAAGCAATCCTTTTTATACGCTTTTATAATGACGGAATTTTTCAACGATTTTTTATTTAGGGGAAGTTAGGGGCAAAATGGTGAGACCCGCGAAGATGACGAATGGCAACCTATTTTCATTCATTCAGGTAGGATCATTGTATGATCACCCTGGTCCTCTACACTGCTGCGAATAAGAATCGCATTGGTGAGACCACTGAGAGACCATTTCATTGCTTGTTATAATGTTTTCGTGTTTGTGCCTGATATGTTTCAACATTTTCAAGAAATTTTGAAATTTTATATAGCAGTGTGTTTTCAATGACAGTGACATATTTCTATATTTTCAAAATTATCAATTAATACATTAATTTAAATTAAATTTTGATTTCGATCAGAGGCTCCATCTGTAGGGGAGGATAGAGAAAAATTTAATATAACGTTCCATAATATTTATAATAATAATGGCTTATGAAACATATTTAGATTAAGAGCAAAGATCAGATATAAGGGTTTATAATGTTTATAACAGGCCGATGAAATACAAAAACCAAAAATAATATAAATGATAATCGTTTTAAAACATGCTTTTATTAATGTACTGAAAAGTAGAAATAATTTTTTAAAATCAAAATCCAATTAAGTAGCATTATATTAAATATATAAATAAGTATATATAAATAATAATTAATAATTAAAATCTCTAATTTGTTTAGAGTACTTCTATTAGTCCTCATTCTTTACTATTTTCATCTACATATTTTTTTGTTAAAAACAATTTCCTACTTCCGGTACATTAATGAAAGCGTGATGCTAGAAGATAATATTTAATATTTTGATTGCATCTGTAGTCCAGGTAAGAAGCTGAAATTTAATAAAATAGCACTATGGAGAAAAATGCAATTATTTTTAATTTAGAACCTTAAGAAATTCTTTTGATTAAGTGATTCATAGTATTTAAAATCTTGATTAAGGTGTAACATCGTCAAAAATCCCCAACTAGAATAAAGTAGTAACTTTGACTGTATTAACAAGCATTTAGGTTTTTCTTGTTTGGAAGTAATTTTTATTGATTTTTAAGAACCTTTAATGGAAAACATTGCATGCGATCTTCACTGAAACAAAATTATGTAATTAGGTATAAAAATATTTCTTATTTATAAATAACAACGTTTCAACCTCATACAAAGTATTTACTAAACTTAATGAAATAATCAATAATCAATAAATATTAGACGGATGCTGAAAATATTTCTATTAAGCGCCACAGAATAAAGGACTTCATATGAACACAAAATGAAGATTTTACAATATTATAAAAAATGGTACAAATAGTCTATGTATATAACATATATTTATCATATATAATTTTCTTTCTTTTAAAGTATGCTTTTTGTTTTGCAGATTTACTAAGAGTTTTATAATAGAGATAGTAAGGTCATTTATTATGAAATGACACAAAGAAACAAAAATATAACATTTCATTTAAACGTAAATAATATTACTTTGCATCAAATATATTGATTGAATGATTACTTAAAGGGATTTTCAGCTGCAAAGGCTAATATCCCCTATTCATTCCAAAGTTTTTTCCAATCCGCTTCAAAAAAACAAAGGAAAATTGCCATTAAAAGATGGACTAAACTATTGCCGATCTGATTCAGTTCCCATCCAATAAATAAATAAAAAAACAGAGCCCTACTATAGTAAAGCTTCCATTTTCTTTTTCAAATCTTGCATCAAATACATCGTATATTTTGCTTACTGAGTGTAAATTACAGAATAAAAATGTAAACAAAAAAAAGAAGAAAATCGGGTTAACAAATATTTACAAATTTAAGAAAAGTACACAAAATGGAATTTATAAACTAACCAACTTACCATTTCAATACAATCTTCTCAAGTTATTCGAATGGCTCAACGTGGAATAGCTGCATTAGTCATCATAAAAATATCGTCTGCGATCTTCAGCGTCGTGTAATCAGTCAGCTGAATATTTTTGGGTGGGAATTATCTGCACTTTAATTTGGATCAAATTCACTTTGATAAAAAATATTTTGCACTCGTAACAAATATACTGCACGCGAAAAAAAATTATTCCACTAGAATTAAATTTATTGAGCATGAAAAAAAATATTTGAACTTTGAACAAATATGATGCACTGAAGAAAAAATATTATCACTTGCATTAATTACTTTCCACTATAAAACGGATGTTTCCACGTTGAATAAGATAAACAAACTCCGTTTTTGCAGTCGTGCAACATTGCATTAGTTGGAGTGTTGCCAATAGGGGGAATCATCCTTGTTTATGGAGATTTACTACCTCAGAAGGGATAAAGTCCTCGAATAAGCTAAAACCGGTAATTTTATCCTCCAAATTAGCAACACTGGTTAATTTATAACATGGCTGTGCGCCGTACGTTGCCGCGACTTGTGCGTGTCCAGCGTGCATCGTTTCTTCTCTACAGGAATGTAGTGGAGCTGGAACGCCGTTCTGGCACCGCCTTTTTACTTTCTCGTATACAAAGAGAAAGTATTGTAATCGTCAAAAAATTCGAACTCGAGATTTTGACGAATCTCCACGTTTTAGACCTCCCTGAGTCCGAAAAACACAATTTTGGAATTATGTCTGTCTGTGAACACGATAACTCGAAAACTATTAGAGCTACGGGGATGAAATTTGGCATGTGGACTTTAAACATAATTTTTAGATTTCTATCAACTTTTGGACAAAATCCGTCAACGGGAAGTCTGTCTGTCTGTATGTTCGAAGTCATGCGAACGCTATAACTCAAAAACTTGAAAAGCCAGATGGATAAAATTTGGTACACAGTTTTATCGTCATGAATGTAGGTCCGTATAAAATGTTGGGCCAAATCCGTCAACGGACTGACTGTCTGTCGGTCTGTATAATAGCATACTTGTTAACTCCATGCGCATGCGTAAATGCCTGTGCAAAGAAGGGATACTCCGAAAACTTGGCAGTTTGCCAAAAACCAATTCTGGCAGCGAGATTTTGTAAGGAAGAAAACATTTAGGGCGTCTCGTTTTACTTGCGTATTGGAAGCAATCTCTGCGCATGCGCAAGCTATTCTCCTGTTCTCTTCTCCGCACGTGGAACTTACATTGCTCGAGTTTGATAAAAAAAAAAAAATATTGCGAAGTTTTAATACATACGTATCTTTTTGAATATGAATCTTCACCTCAATATTTTACTATCACTATAATCAGCAATGAAAAACCTTCTGATAGTCATTGCATTCTGGGTTACAGTTGGTTCGAACTTTTTATCAACGCAGGGGGAAGGGAAATGACAAATGTTTGAAAAGTATACGAGAAAGTTTAGGGGAGGCCACTCCCGCTGGTTTCAGGAGAAAATTGTGAAAATGTCCTTAAAACAGCGCGAATTTTGTCACCCAAGTTAGAGCGCCCTAGTATTGCTTATTTTGCGACTACATCACTGCTTCTATACCTCTTTTTTTATCGTTTCAAACTGAACTGAGACCGCGGTGTCCTAGTGATAAGGTGTACGCCGCTGAGACGGAGGACTCGGGGTTCTGAACCCAATTACACTGAAGATCCGTCGTGTATTGGGCCTGTTGCACGTTAAATCATACTTAGGGAGACAGAACGCCGTCTTGTGCCCCTGTGTCTTGTAGCCATTCCAGCTATTTTACAGTTTGGGTGGACAACCTTAGGGAGACAAACGTTCTCCCGCTGGTGTGGTGCGGAAGTTTGGAGAGGGGGTTGCCAGCTCGGATGTCGTCTTCGTCATCTAACCGCGGTTCAAAATGAGGAGGTCCGTCCCAAAATAGCCCTCGTGATGCTTCAAAACGGACGTTAATATAATCAAACTGAACTTTACTATTTTTACCCTATTCATGTGATCATCTGATATATTTTGTAGCTTGGCGAGTGAGTTGATTCAAATTATAAAAAAATGTTGTAAATATTAATAAAATAAAACATTTGAGTATTTTTGCTTTAGAAGTCATAGAAAATATAAGAGATTTACTGGAATTTATCTCGAAGTATCATTCCGAGAGTGATGAGGAAATAAATGAAAAAAAAACCATAAGGAACAGAAAAAACGACTCTGGATTAAATCTAAGGAATACAAAACAGCAGAATTGGTAATAAACTATGTAAATAATTTGCGGTAAATAAAACGTGGAAGAAAATTACATCACACAATAGCTCAGCTGGATGCAAAATTACTTATCGCCGTATAGCTGGTGAATATAGAAAGAATTAATGTCCTGCGGGAATATAGTTCCATTCTGAAAGTTCTGCTGTTTCATTATATGAAGCACATTAATCACGTAGATAGAAATAGAGGCTTGTCCATGGTGGCTAGAAAAATGGTGCGCCAGCCATATGAAGATGGTGTGAGAAAACTGAATGCAATAATAGCTGCATTCCAAAATCGTGGTTGGAAAGAACCAGAAAAATTTTAAATTCTGTTAATTAAAATGTTCTGGAAAAACTTAGACAACAAACATTTGAACCGCCAACTAATTATATCTATGAAAGATGTATTTAATTGGTGTAATTCCAGATGGAATATTCCTGTCGAAGAATATACGCCGTTTGTGTTTAGTTTAATTAAGTTATATTAACGTCCCGTTTTTGAGGACTACTTTTGGACGGACCTACTAGTTTTCAACCGCGGTCAGATGACGAGAACGATACCTGAGCTTGCACCCCCTCTCCAGACTTCCGCATCACACAAATGGAAGAACCATTTGATCCTGTGAAAGACTTATGCTATAAATAAATGAAACTGAGTGGAATCCGAAAATTTTATTGGCTGATGCCATCAGTGTAATAACTAATGGCTTCAGAGCTGTTTTGGACTTCCCTAGCGACGATTGACGTGCTATTTCCATGTAGTAAAAAAAAAAGATTGATGGCAAACTGCGTGGCATTAAAGACAAAGATGAAACAAGAAATGATATTGAATGTCTTCATTTATGCTCTGATGATAATACCTTTAACATAGTGTATTATTTTTAAAGAAATAGGAGGAAAAAGAATGATGTGAATATCGTAACATTCACAGAATACTTTAAATCGAATAGCTTACCAGAAATCGTTACTGATATATAGGAGCTCGGAATTATTTTCCTATCACCAATGATGGATTAGAGGCAACCAATGCACTGATAAAAAAAAAGGAACATACATTTCGTGAGCGTCTCGCTGTTAGTCAGTTCCTTGAAATGTGTGAAAATGCGATTGTGAAAAATTTGTCAAATGAACGTGATCCAGTTAACCCGAATTACAAAACATTTTAAATGAAACTTCATCTAAAATGGTTTGCATGTCCCCACAAAGACTTGGACAAAACCAAATCAGTGGGAAAAATTAGAAGTCGAAATTTTATAAGGAAGAAACGGAAACCAATCTGCGTTTTATTTACTATCTTTACAGGTGAAACAGAATATAAATGCAGAAGTGAAGAAATTCATATGAAAGGTCATATCTCATATGGACCTTTTTAGATGAATATAAAACTGAATACAAAAACTATGTATGGAAAGTGATAGTATCTGCCTCTAGCAGTAATGGTTCTGTTTCCACATACTCGTGTTCTGTTTATATTTGTAAACATAGCGCTTAGGCATTTTAATATTTATAAGGCAAGAGAAAGTGCCAAACGAGCTAAATGTTTACCTCTTGGGCAGAAACGTAAGAGAGGTCGGCCCATTAGAGCCAAAAATGCTCTTTTAATACAATTAGTATTGTTTAGTAATGTATTAGTTTATATAATATGTTTATTTACTTTGTGCTAAAAGTAACTTTTACTCGTGCTTTATACATTTTTAAACCTTTTTTTCATTTTTTGTAATAAACTTTTTTATAATATCTATATTTTTTATTTCCTTTTTTGAGTTAGCAATCCGCCCAATTTAAAATCGTTGATACTATGTCTTAAAAATTGAGTTTGAGTGCAATGTATTCAATTTATAGTTCCATGTACAAAGTGAAAAATTTATAGTTCCGTGTACAAAGTGAAAAATTTATAGGGCAAAGTATCAAATTTATACTGCAAGGTATTTGAATTATAGCTCAAAGTATTCGAATTGTAGTGTAAAGTATTCGAAATATAGTTCCATGAATCAAGTGTAAAGTATAAAATTTATAGTGTAAAGTATTCGAATTATAGTGTAAAGTATTCGAATTATAGTGCAAAGTATTCGAATTATAGTTCTATGATCCAAGTGTAAAGTATCAAATTTATAGTGCAAAGTATTCGAATTATAGTGCAAAGTATCCGAATTATAGTGCAAAGTATCCGAATTATAGTTCAATGTACCAAGTGCATACTATCTAACTTGAAGTGCAATTATATATTTCCCAATATTTTTGAGCAACTACAGGCAATGTTTGTTCAGAGCGTAACGACGAAACTGTAAATTCCTCGACTGCAAATAAATTATTCACTCTTAAAACTGAAAAGGAACACTTGGATTTTAAAGCGCAAAAAACTTAGTGATGGTAGTCATGGTAGCAGAATCTTGCTTTGTAGGTGGATGTTTAAGAATTAAAACCTCGAGGCCATTGAAGATTTGCTATGAACAACTTAGTGTACTTTGACTATAATCCTGGTTTTAAAGTCTTCATGTTGAAGTAAAATGTAGAATAAACACAAAGGGCTTCGAAACGAATTTTAATGCAAGTGAAGTAAGTCGGACCTTAAATGAATTTTAATAATTTTTGAAATAACAGTTTCCATAGAATCTCATGAAGTAATAGATTAATTTATGTTCTCTCTTTCAAAATTTTAACTAAGATATTTTTTTGTCTGAGAATTTAATAAAATTATGATAAACATACTAAGTTTGGCTAATAAATAATAAAACCATTTTATGACCAAGAATATTTTTTATTTGAATCTCTATTCTGCAAAATTTTTTTATGTGGGCTATGAGTTTTTATAATAGATAAACCATTATTTTTTATGTAATCGAATATACGTGACCCGGAATTCTATTTTCTGTTATGGGTTTTTAATGAATTGTACGAATAAATACTATGTGCTATCCACTTTGGAGCTGAACTAGAAGAACATATTTTCCATCCTGGCTTCTGTCAGGGTCAAGCAGACATAATTTGCTCTTATGTCGCATATTCACATAAAGTTAAATCATGTGGCATCACAGTCACATGATAAACGTAACTGTGGTTTGTCATCTAATATCTAATGACACGCTGTCTTACGTTGATCTGTGACGTCACCTCGTTTCAGTTACTGCAAGATTCGCATTATTGTTGTTGTTGACTGATCCCACTTGGCCAAACCCAGATATCGACAACCTCCGGCTCTTTTACTGCTTAATTGTAGCTATTTTTAAGTTAGTAAATAATATATGAATAATGAAATTAAATATTACATTAAAGTATAAGAAAAAAATTCTAATAAAATTTCATAAACTTGTTTGTACGGCGTACTAATCCTGTTTAGCTCTAAGTCTTTTATTTTGATGATAGCAGTCAATTTATCACCAAAATGGTAAATTAAAAAAATCATGTTCACTCACCACGAAAACCGAATGAAATTGTTGCGTCATGATATTCTCATGTGCTCCTCCGCTGAAACTCTCTACCTGAGGAAACGTACTAATCATTTTATGATGTATATACTTTTCATCGAATTTTCATAAATTTTCCTGAGATATCCAGCTATAGAAATATGCCGAACCATAGATTGTTGTTATTTATTACGGAGTGTATATATTTTAGTTTTATAGCTGCCTTTGCCGACCAGCTTGTTGGCCGGGAATACTGATTGTATTTAATTTCAATTGAACTCTAATGTAAAATTTGGTATAGCTTTATTATTCAAGTAGCCTTGAAACCGTTAGTTAATAAAAACGACACAGGTGGAAGACTGTTCAACGTACCTGACTGAGTGACGTCACATGACGTAATTGACCGCGTCATCTATTTACAGGTTGGGCCAACTTTTTTTCTTTTGAAAATTATGCATTTGATTCCAACATTAAAATTTTGTATCCGACAATATGTTAACTGAATCAAACATTCTGATCAAAAGAATTAAAATATTGCAACAATTTATGATCGGATATGAGTATATTTATTTCCTAATGAACTCAATATCTTATAGGATTTTGTTTACGATTTCGCAAAATGAAATAAAGAAATTAAAACTCAGCACGATATTACCAAGGGAAAAAAAAGAAGCAGAATATTCATTCTTTGGCTTAACCGGAATTTTTTTCGCAAATTTCTTCTTTAATTCTTCTTTCTTTCTTTTCAATTCTTCAAATTTTTTCTTTCCTTTCTTTCCTAAAATCTTTTCCGCTTTTAAGTATTTTTGTTATTAATTTTTAGAATAATAAAGACCTTTCTCCAAGATTCTGGCATAGCTATAAGAAACGTTATATCAGCTGAGAATAAAAATCTTCCTGACATAATAATAATTTTTATATAATTTAATATTAAAAATCTTTATTACAAAATAATATAATCTTCATATTAAATCAGACACAAAAAATTAATAATACTTACCAAAATTTTGTGAATTTTAAATAAAGTGTACCATCTCATCAAGTCCTACATCTGTTTAAGTTCTTTAAAGTAAGAAACAGCGGTAATTAGAAAAATCTAAAGTAAATCAAAATTAGAAGTCCAATGCATTTCATTAAAAGATTATCTTAGTTTCTTATAACGTCAAATTCTGAATGAGACACATATCTGAAAGTTTTCGGGTTTATTTGTCAGGCATGCAGCTGTTTTCATCTGTTTTGTCAAACAGTTAATCCAATATTTGCAAAAGGGAAGGTCCATGTTTCGAAGTCTTTTGACCAATAAGTAGTTGTGATGAAAAAGACCGTGAAACACTCCACGGAGTAAATGAATGTTTTTTAATATTGCGTGTTAGGTTTATATTGTAATCTAATCCAATCTTTGGCTTTATAGGTAAAAAAGTTTTCTTTTCCGTATTTGATAAACGAATATTGTATAATGTGTACTTATTTCAGAATTATTGTCTAGTTTTTAAAAAATAAATTCAGCTCATAGAAGATAAATGTAAGATTAGCTTATATTTTTTGGTGATATTTGTCTTTATCTTCGGAATATCTGGGTGCCAGAAGTATTTAATAAATAAACTTTATATATCTATATTACATGTTTTATTGCATTAAAATATATCCACATTACTCACAAACTAGTCACTGTTCTGTTTGATAATTTTTACCGACACAATTTGCATTCGTATTGGTTACAGTCTTTACTGCAACTTAGCATCGCATTTTCACATACGGAGTCAGTTCCAATATGATCCACGTAGATCAGAAATCTGATCATTTGTCTGAGAGTCTAACAAAGTAGCCTTTCCTTCTTTTTTTTGTTTCCTGTTTATATTTTCTGCTGTAGTTGCTTTTTGCATTGTATATTTAGTTCTGTATTATTTTATTTTCCCTTGCATATGCTTCTTGTTTGTCCCCTAAAATTCTGCAGAAGTGTCTAGAGGTATTTGTTTGGTTTTAAATAAACGTTAGTTGGTCAATCCCCAGTCATCGACTATGACAATCCCCTTCATAGGTAACAGTTATAATTGATAAAATTTAACGAAAATTAAATTAAATATTAAAAGAAATTGAATTAAAAATTAATTAAAAATCTTTTGCGTTATACAGAAAGCGCAAATGCAGCTTCTTCTGATAGAATACGCGAAAACAAAATTAGAACTTCAAAAATTAAGTTAAAAATTATAAAAAAATAAACATTAATAAAATCTTAATATGAAACACAAAAAAGCAAATTAGAACGAAAAATACAATTAGAATGAAAGCAAAATGGGGAAGACAATTGGAAAAGAACCAAAATGGCGATTCTTCCTCAGAGGCCACACGCCATTGTAGCTCTAAGACAGGACAAAAATTTTCTGAATAAAGGAATGACCATTAGTCAAAAATTATTCCTTTATGTGGTCTGAATTTTGTCCAACATCTAAAAATAGAATAAAAGGAAAAAAAGAAAAAACACAACAGATACCTTTACAACAGAAACAATAATGAGACAGAAACCAAAAAGCAAAAAATCATCCTCTTTCAGAACAGACGCCTAAACAAGGAAAGCCCAATAACATCAAGAAGCAAGCCTCTAGCTCCATCTATGTATAAAAATTTGAACTATCCTCCAGAAGAACAGAAATTCTTAAAAATATTTTTTTAATAATTTATTAACTTTTGAGAAATAACCAGGATATCCGTTATCTTTTAATATATATTTTAAATTATCTAAAGCCTTAACAAATTATATTAGTTATTACAGATATATTTAATCCTATTAATTTGAGAAAATATAGAATTTTTTTAAAATTTTAAACTGAAGACATGTATGAAAATTGCAGAGTGTAATAACTTTGAACATAAAATCTTTTCGTTTATCATAAATTCCGCCAGAGATTCCTGAATTTATAATTATAATTTCCAGATCCAAACAATTACATTGGTTCACTTCATCATTAGTTTTATTTAATTTAAGCTCCTCTGGATAGCACTTAAAAATGGAATTAACATTATCATAATTACACAATAAAAGGTCAACAATAAAACGGAATCAGAACACAAGTTCATTCTTAATTAATTCTCTCTCAAATGAATAAAGAAATAAATCTAATGGTCATTCCTTTATTCAGAAAATTTTTGTCCTGTCTTAGAGCTACAACGGCGTGTGGCCTCTCAGGAAGAATCGCCATTTTGGTTCTTTTCCAATTTTCTTCCATTTTGCTTTCATTCTAATTGTATTTTTCGTTCTAATATGCTTTTTTGTGTTTTATATTAAGGTTTTATTAATGTTTATTTTTTTATAATTTTTAACTTAATTTTTGAAGTTCTAATTTCCCTTCATAGGTATATATTGACGCGAGTTGTTGATTTTGCTGATGTATCCGCCTCTTCTACCGTTTTGAATGCTTCCTATCATTAATGTGGTATCCATAGTTTACCCTCAACGATTACAGCTATTCTCAGCTAGGTTGGTTAGAGCGAACTATTGTTATTTATGTTTAGGATGAACCCTTTTTTCCCTATCACTTTGGCTGCTTCTCGTCCTTGAGGTAGTGCCAACAATTTACATTGAATAATTATTGCATAAAAATGAATACAGTCCTTTCAGTTACCTTCGAACATATTTTATTTCAAATACATTATTTAAAAGTTAACAAACTTCATGCGTTTTTATGCTTTTAACTCCTTGTCTGTTTAGTTTTCGTTACTTTCCACTTAAATGGCACTTTCCTTTTCATGAATGAGGTTTTGCTTTGATTCTCAGCTAAAAGTCTCACTATTCCACAAAATTTGGTTCCTAATCTTAAAAAAAACAATGTGGTGCACGAACTTGATTTGTCCAAAGCTATCAAGGGGTCAAACAAACATCCAAGTCAGCTTCTGGCGTTGTGGCGAAGTTTCAGGAAGAGAAGAAACCCACTTCCGCAGACTTGTTAATGTAATACAAAATCCAACAATGACAGCACCAGTGATTGTGAAGTAGTCTGGAATGTCATGAAAGAGGAATGTTTGCCATAGAAATGCTAGAATAATATATACTGCTGCCATTATGGTCGAAACAGGTCCTGCTAACTCACACTTTAAAGATAAAGTTAGAAGTGTTTGAGCAGTGTAATTGATAATTCCAATTATCACGATGTAAAATACCTGTATGCCACAACTGTGCCATTTAAAATCTATCAGCATTGGCAACACGACCAAACTTTCAAGGAGGGACACCCAACTGTAATTGAACATCATTACTGAATGGTGAGCTTTCTTTGCTCTTCTGATAGAAAACATCATGCAAGTTCTGCCTAAAAGTGCTCCAACAGCTGCTAGAATGCCATAAATATTTTCAGTCGTATATATCACCCCTTCTCCCATCAAACGGCTCGGTATTTTGGTGGTGAAAATTATCCCTGTGACAGTCAAAACTACAAGGACAGACTGAAAGATACCACACGGTTCTTTGAGAAATATGCAAGCAGCAAATGTCACGAAGATTGGAATGCTGGAAGTTATGATGAAAGATTCTCCAAGTGGTAGGAAACGGTAAGATGCGTAAGCAAGGAAAACACTAATTCCTCCAACAGCTCCTCGAAGAAGAAGAAAAAAGCGGACATCTTTTGGTCCAAACGGATTCAGCCCAACTTTCACAACCTCAGGCATACACATGAATAATAAGGCCATGAATCGGTAGAGTGCCAGCTGAATGGGATGCAAGTTCTTCATTGATTTGATTAAAACGGCATCGATAGAATAGCAAATTGCAGAAACTGTGGCCAGCAGGAGTCCCTTCCAGGGAAAATGAATGTTACTTTTATCGTCAAAGTTCGTTCTTCGTTCTGGACTGGCTGATTGAAGGTGAAATGATCGTCTTTTGGAATACATGCTTTTGCGTCCAAAACTGTGTAATCAGGAAATCAGCTAAAATGAATAAAATTTTTTTTATTACGTATTAGAATTTTTTTTGAGAATGAATATAGTATTTAAGAGAAGATCTTAATTTTTGGTATTATACAGGGGAGTAATATCTCTGATATCAAAATGTTATCGGGAAATAACCATTGAAGATATTAACGTAACATATTTGTACTTGCCCTGCAATATTTTTAAAGATATTATTTATAGTCGAATAGATGAAGCAACGGGTCTATATACGTAAGTAATCATTCTATTTGAAATAGAGTTCAATAAATTTCAGAAATCAGTTAATATCATGATGAACAATAGTACCAATAGCCTTGAGCCCGCTTCTGA
>BGPR01028665.1:0-19814 GCA_013235015.1 Araneus ventricosus | reverse complement strand
TCGTTCAGTTTTTTTAAATTTTTCATTTTTCAACATATTCAATGAACATATAACTTTGACATATCCAGTATAACGTTGACATATCCAGTTTAAAGTTGTTATTTTTATGAATGTCTGCACCTCAATTTCTATGAAATATTATTTTTTTTTTTTGCTTTCAGTGTATAACTTTTTATGTGAATCATTAATTAGCTTAAATATAGGAAATTTAATTCATTTGTTCATACGTTTTAATGTTTATTTTCGGATCATTTCAGGATTTAAGTCTTGATTTCATATTATATGTAATTCAAGTCTTCATTTCACTATCTATGTAATTCAATTCTTCATTTCACATTCTATGGAATTCAAGCCTTCATTTCACATTACATGTAATTCCAGTTTTCATTTCACATTATATGTAATTCCAGTTTTCATTTCACATTATATGTAATTCAAGTCTTCATTTCACATTATATGCAATTCAAGTCTTCATTTCACATTATATGTAATTCAGGTCTTCATTTTTCTCCTATATCGCAAAACGAAGAAAAATAACAAAATATGTACTCTTGATAGTTATCAAATTGGAAACTTGTGAAAATTTATCTTTCATAAAATAGTTTTTCTTTGATATTTATTGAATTTTAGGTAATTTATCTAAAAGATTAAGTATTATAAATTTTAGAGATAAGCGCCATTTTAAAAGTGAAATGAGACAAAGCCAATAGCATAGGCGAACAAGCTGGTCGCTAAAGGCGACTAGTCCACAATAAAGCTCAAACTTTACTTATTACGAAATTAAAGCAAAATATAATCAATAATATAATCGAGGAAACTGGTCTTTTGATAATCGCCAGTTTTGAAAACGAAAGAACACAGTAAAATAAAATTTAAAATACAAACTAACAAAAGCAAACGGAAGTTATTCTCTATTTCAACGCTTTAAAATATGATTAACTAGATTTATTCCTTAACTATAAAAATATGGAAGGGAGGAAAAAAGAAAATTAGCAAGGTTATAATATCTTGATTAAAAGTTTTTAATTCACTAAAACTCATTAAGCTAAAAGAAGGAAAACAAAGACTTCTTTCAGTCACCAACCCTAATCCTCGGAAACTCCATAAACTCTTCCTGTCATCTCTCTTAATCCCTAGGCCATTTAGCAATCAAGCCCAAACAAGGAATCTTAACGGCTTTGACGGAAAAAAAATTTTTAATTTAAATTTAGTTCCTCTTCTAATCATCCAAATAGAGAGCTTTGAGCTTCCACTGGATTAATGGGGTCGGAATAACTCATAACTGATACAGGGTGAAAAAAGGGTTAATTGCATTGTTCATTAAAATGAGTGTCCCTGGGAGTCCCAAACTGCCTCTTGAAGGAGGCATGTGAGCTCTACAGAATCTAGATTTTCATGTTTTTAGTGCACGGAATGATAATGGAGTTTTCAAATTTTATCTGCATGATAATTTTACGAGGGTAAGTCATTAAGTATGTCAGAAAAGATAAGAAAAAATAATTTACTATGATAATCGCTAGGTAACAATTTTAATTTTCAACAAAATCTCCTCCAATGTTGATGCACTTATCCTATCATTTTATCAGCGCCCCAATTCCAGCTGCATGAAATTCTTTGGGTTGCTGTCAAATCCACAGTAGGACTTCGCGTTGAACGTCGTCATCATCTGCAAAGTGTTTGCCTCCAAGATGTTGACCAGACTTAGCCCCAATCCATTTTCATCTGTTTGCTCCACTAGAACAACATCTTGGAGGCAAACACTTTTCAATGATCTTTGCACCTGAACTCCTAATACCTTGCACTCCACCATAAGGATAGACATTTCAAAAGGCATTCTTATGTTTTTTCTCCAGTATTTTTTTTATTATGCAGGTTGTTCTCTCTAATCGTGGCTCAGTAGCTAACTTCTAAACCGTTAGTCATATAACATATACTTATAATAAAAAATATTATTATTAAAAATTATAATTTATGTTGTAAAAAATTATATTTTATGTTTTCTAAGTCAAAACGTTTTCTGCTGAAGAAATTACCAAGAATAAAATTTTGTGCAACGTTTGATCCTATTAATCATATTTATTAAAACATTGACGACATAATCGAGTTGTCGTCGTCGTTATCCGATCGGGATTCAAAATGGTCCGTCCGAAAGTTGCCTTCCTGTAGCTTCAAAATTGGGAATTTATTTAATTAAACTATTCTCTATGCTTGCAAAATATATCTTATATTTTACAGCTCAATTGAAAAATCCTTTCCAAAATTCCTTCCTTTGATTGTACTTTTATTCGACATTAGCATATGAAACCTTTTATAATATTTTATATCCTCAAGCGAAGACGAATTCCACGAGCGAAATATTCCAGAATTTTCCATTTTTATATTATTGAGCAACATAAAATTCAAGATCAATATCATATTTCTTTACATTTATTTTCAAAAGCTACATTTAAATTATAGAGAAAGTTTCTGTGGCCGAAACTTTAATACTTCAATGGAGCGGAATACAATAAACTTTCCAAAACAGAGCTCAGGGAAATGGTAATAGATTCTTGGGAAAAGAAACTATTTCTGATGAAATATCGAGCACAGAAACATGGGAAGAGAAATAAATCTCAAAGAGCAAATAAAATAAATTCTAAGAGATCCTAAATTTAATCAGACGTCGTAAAGTATTTTTCTTCCGTGTCCCGTTATAAAGTTGGAAAAATACATGGCAATAGCAAAACTTGGTATCAGTAAAATAATATGTCACGAGACACGATGAAATATTTGGCAATCATATTCGTTGTCGAGTCGTCTTGATTAATGAGATTGGGCTTCCGCTAGATGACGTTTTCAGCCTACGTTCTCCACGTATGACGTATTAATGTACTTTCGGAATCAAACAAAATAAAATAAAACTCTTGAGAACAAGGATAAAGGATTAAAAATTAGAAAAAAGAGAATATAAATTCGAATCTTTTGTGGAGGAATAGCCCCTCATTCCCAATATTTTTTATGGATTTTCCTTTGTTGAGAAAATGGTATTCCATCACGAGCTTCTTAAAATGAATTCTAAAGAAACCAGATAGTAAATTCTGATGAGAGTCAGTTTAGAGAGAGATCCTTAAATGTTCAGTGAATTCTATTCTCTATTTAATTTTAAAATAATTAAAGCTCTGTCCGTATCAAATTCAGAAAATCCTTTCCCAGTATATTCTTAACTTGTATGCTAAGTTTTCGTCTTCCTTAATATTGTATTTTTTGCTATCGAATATTTTAATATGCATTTTTAACGGTATTAAATGATTTATGATCTAATATTGTGTACGACACTTTCAGAAGACGTTTTTGGTAGTCTCTCATTATCGCAATATAAACTTTCGAAGATATACTATTTTAATAAATGTCTGGGTTTTATTGTTTCAAGAAATGCAAAGACATTTATTACTGAAGAATTTCTTCTGTATAGTGAATTATTTTTTCATGTTCAGAAAGCTTATTTTAAAATATTATTTAATGGTGCAAAACGTTTCGTCTTTTTAGTAAGAAACAACAACTTCTTTAACTGATCGAATTTAAATTTTACATAAAATCTTTGAAGATACCGGTTACAGGCATTTAATGTTTTTAAAACCATTTTTCAGTTTTGAAAGAGGAAGAACAAACAATTTAGAAACGACGTTATTTTCAGGTTTCAATTGATATTGAGTAAAAATAATACTTGCTTCTTCTTTCAAAAGAAGCGGAATTGACTTGAAAAGGTTTCTACTAAAAATCTTAAACTTGTTTCGGAGGATAAAAACAGTTTTGTAAGAACAAACAAAAACTGCAAGAAACGCTTTAGAGCGGTGTAAGGAAGTTCTGTATTTTCTTGAATCGTCTCATTCTGTAGCTTACTCTTTTAATTTTTAAGTAGTTCTAAGTTCCGTTAATATTAAGAGACTCGCACAAAATTCAAAGAAATTATGTTCTTTTCTACATAAAAAACGAATTTCTATTTCTAGAGATGGGAAAACATCTTTCTGGTTGCCCTTTCTTTGTATGTGAAACTATTTTAAATAAAGAAAAAAATGTAAGAATTGCTCTACTCTTAAATAAATACGAAGGGTTTTTTCTGTGAAGCGGAAAGTGTTCATGTTTGAAATGAAAAATTGATAGCAGTTACTGGAATAAATGCATCCAACTTTTATTTGAATTATTTTTAAAAAATTGTAATTATTTTTTGGAATTCAGCGACTTTTAAAGGTTTGTTATAAATAGTTGTGTAGTTGCAGTTTAAGTAATTTACTTCAAAGCATGAGTAATTTTTTTTATCCTTTTTGCTTAAAAAAATGTAACCCTTATTATTACATGCTATTGATTACTTTTGTCATATTACGAGGTGGCAAATCAAATCTATCAATTATTATCTGTGAATCAAACAGGAAACATCGGATTGTGAGTGATTAAAATATTTATTTTCAGATTTATATTATTAATGCACAATTGTGAAATTCAGTGGCTTCCTAGATGCAAATTAATAAAGGATAAAAATCTGAATGATTATTTCGATATTTATTTGCTTTCATAAGCATAAATAACAACTCGTATCTATTTGCATTCCTAAACATGAATAAAAATCTTGGGTGAATTTTTTACTCATTCCAAATCTTGCATGAAAATTAGCTAGCAAATATTCTATATTGTTCTTAATTTATCCCAAACATCAAAGAAACTAAAGAAAACTCGTCTCGCAGAGATTTCAAGCCTAGGAGTCGAATTAAAACTAAGTTCCAGCATTTAAAATGTATTCCGTATTACTTAATTTGAAACCGAATTTGATTAATAATTATGCCTAGTTAAATGTCACACAGTTATATTTAATGTAGGGAACTTTCATTAATTATTTTTTCTCACACACCGGTTGGCTAAGAAGTTATTTTTGGTAGGTGTTTACTCGTCTTGCAAAGATTTCTAGGCTGAGAACTCGAATTTAAATTAAGTTTTAATGTATAAAGTATCTTCAATTTATTTTCCGTTTGATGCAGAGTTTAATTAATGATTTTGCATAGTATAACATTATACAGTTACACTTACGATAAGAATCTTTCATTAAACCTTCTTTATTATATATATACCGACTGGACGAAGAAGGTTTTTGTTGTAGGGACTTTCTTTACCTAATGGATCGGATAGACATTAACCGACACATCCATTTAGCCGACAGGAAGCTTAGAGGACGTATCTTTTAGGGTCTATGACAAATACATTTACTTAAAGCTAAAGAAAGAAAAATGATAGATTAAAGTTTCTTTTGTGCTAGATGAATACACAGATAATTTTTTTCTTCTTTATACGTTATTATTTACTTTTTATTAGCAAATGAAACATTCATTTTAAAAGGGTATAACGTGGTAATTTTCCAATACGTTTTTTATTGAATAGTGTTTCTTTTTTCCATGAGAGAAGCATTTTTTCAGGCTTATATATCGTCGCTTAACAAGCGCTTATCTCAATTTTTTAAAATTTCAAAGAGGAAGATTCAACTGAATTTTTCGCAACCAATAACGAAAATTTCTAAAATTTTTTCTCGTCTGGCTAGAACATGCGGTGTCATGTTCATAGATGATCTTAAAAAAATCCAGAAATATTCATTATTGGATGTAAAAAATTTCATTTGAATTGTTAAGCAACAATATTAAACATAAGTGATAAAGTAATGAGACGTTAAAAGTATTGATTTAGCATAAAATCACAATACGAAAATTGTAAAAATGTGTACTAAATATTCCGTCAAGTTTTTATTAAAAGAATGTTAGTTTGGATTACTTTGTTTAGATGGATTTCAATTTATAATACTATGTTTCGTACAAAGAAAAATCATTGAATGAAAAACAAAATGAAAATTTCTTCTACCGAATCAATGCGATGGAGAAATTCTGCAAACAAATTTAATCTTCAAGAAGCGTCTGGAAATTTAAATATTTTTCTTAATAAAAACCTCAGACGTAAAAACCCAATTTATTTTTTTCACTGTTTCCTTAAAATCATTTGTTTGTAAAATATTTCCATTCCTTGCATGGAAATAAACTTATTATTTAAAGAAAATTTTAAGAAAAATAAAAATTTCATTTCTTCTAAAACTTAAAAAATGTTGATGAGAGAAGATGCAGACTAAACTAGCATTCAGAAGACAGCCTGTTGTCTAATATTAGCAGGATATGGAGTCCTAAGACTGAGCAGTGCTCAGTCTTAGGACTGAGGGTGCCTCGTTTTTCAACTTTTTTTTCGGAGCGAATTGTTATAGCCGGCAAAAGTGGCCAATCCACATGAACTACAGATATAATTTTTTTTTCAAATCAAATGATATCTTCGGTGAGAAGTCTGTGAAAAGAATTTCGAATAAAAACACCAAAATTGTCACTAATTTATTAGGTTAAAACGATCATATTTTTGCGTAAGGAGTTGTCACCTGTGATGAAATATGATGTTCAAACCTCAAAATGCAAGCTAAATGCCCTTGGGGAGGGCAGAGATGCCTCATATGGGGCTAGAAATGGGGCGCAAATTCAGTACAATAAGCAGATTTGTAGGCTTTCGATCTATGTCTTTTCATTCACTTGGTGGCTCGCAGTTTAAGTATTAGCGGATCATATTGCATTGCAATGTGATCCTCCCCCTATCCGCCCACCTCTATACTACAGCAGCACAGTCCCAGACAGACACGTGTCAACTTGCCCATCGAATATAGATGTACTCATGAGTCTTCTGTTTCCTAATTTCAGTAGAACGCATGATCCTCGCTACGCATGCGCAGTATCTTTAACTTGCTCATTGGTATTTTATTTCGTAATATTTGACGATATTTCCGACAGTGCGTTCTGGATTAACACAGCTTTTCATTGGATCAACAAAATGTCACTTTCGAAGTTTGTTCTTCGTGCTGTAACCCATTGTCCGATTTTTAATGAAAAGCTCAAGGATTTTGACGAAGTTTAGCTCCCAACAAAGAAAGATGTTCTTCTTTGCTGTTTAGAAGTTCGGCGGCAAGTTCGTTTAGAATTCAAAGGGAACAAGGAGCCAGCTTTTCCTACAGTAGCCCGACAAGTTGCAATTAAGCTTAATATTATTTGGGAGAAAGCATCTATCCCAACAATAACACATAACAGAGTAATTCAACTAATAACACGCTGTCATGATGATTATATAAGCATAAAGAAAACTTTAAACTGTAAGACAACAGTTCGAAAAAAAAGTATGATAAATTGACATCTTTTATAGAGCAGGCGTAAGAACTTTTTGATATAGCCTTCTGTAAATGCACAGACTTTTCTGGATGTACTTGTCCCAAGGACAAAAAAGTTCCTGTTCTCGAGCGTCAGTTTCTTCTTGATCAGAAAGGTCCAAGAATTGGTCGCATCGGGTCAGTTGATATACGTGTTACAAAAGGAATGATTAAAAGAGCTGAATGATCATGTAAGAGACTTAGAATCGAGATTTCCCTTTCTGAGTCATCTTATTCAAATGCAGTCTCACATTCATTATCAAATGACAGCCACCACTTTGGTGACCGTGACGACGTGGCAGGTATGGAGAACAAAGATGAGGACAATTTCGTTAAGGATGATGTGTTCACGAAATCCAGAGAAAAACATATAAGCCTAAACTAGACTTGACTGAAACTGTCATTATTGCTCGGAGATACGATGTAAGCGAGAGATCTGTCGCATATATAAAATCAGCTGTGCTTCATGCAACTTTAAAAGCTGTAATCATATCTTCTGGGAAATCCAGTGACATAACATTTGCTTTCATTGTGGACAAGAACAAAATAAGGCGTGAAAAACTTAAAGTTGCTCGGAATTTGAAACAACGCTCTACGAATGATGATCCAATTAAAAGCCTGTACCTGATGGTCGAAAGGATGAGAATAAAACTAGGGCAGGCATCTTTAGAGAAAAGCACATTTCCCTGGTGGCTGAACCTAACTCTCAATTTGTTGGCCACGTCACTCCGTCTTCTAGCTCTGCACATGACGACAGTTATTTTTGAGTACATCACGAGCCAACTCAAAGGTTGATTTGATGAAGTTGATGCGCTTGTATGTGACGGAACAAACACCAATACTGGTTGGAAGGGCGGCATTCTTCGAAAATTAGACGAATTAACAGACAAGCCTATGCAATGGGCTGTTTGCATTTCATCGAAATGCCGTTCCGAGTTCTCTTCACACATATTGACGGCACTACATCAAGCCCCCATTCTTACACAGGCCTGATAGTTTCAAATCTACCTGACTGTGAAAAACTTCCGATAGTGACATTTAAACCAATAAAATGTGACTTACCTTGTTACAGTGCTGATGATCTCAGAAAACTCAGTAACGACCTGAGGTAGTTGTTCCAGATATCTAAGGCCATTACTTACGGAGAATGCCCGAAAGCTCTAGCCTCCATGAACCCTGGTAAACTGAATGAAGCTACCTGGTTTATCAGTGCAAACAGATTCTAAGATTGTACATAGCGATTAAGAATTTAAACAAGAAATTCTTAGAAATAGTGACATACATACTGACTGTCTATGTGGTGATGCAATACAGGGACAGGACAGCAGTCCTCCATTGCTGATGGTTCTCGTCACGTGTCTCAGACCATTTATAGGTCTAGATATTTACCAAGGAAATATCAGGCCGTAGTCCATTCTTCTATTCACATAAATGCGAACTTCGGACTCCCAGAAAATGTTCTTCTCGCCATTATGACTGATTTTCGACTTGCTGTCCGCCAAGACCCAGATAGCACGTACGTTTGCAGCAAGTTTGATTTTTACTTGATATTATCTTGTCATGGCAAATTTGACGCGTCAAACCTGAAGCGGAACTGCTGCAAACTAACAATGCAGAATCCGTCAACCCTCCTTGCAATGCAAGTTTGCTGTGAATGTGCATGACAAATTCACAGCACGTTTGCAAAACAAGTTTGCTGCAATGATAGCACAATAAGAGATAATCTTTGTCTCTGTTCTAAAAAAACATCCGATTTTTAATAGCATCTTCTAGACCGTCCTTCTTTTTAATAATTCAATTAATCAATGATAATTTGTGAAAAAACTAACTTTTTTATAAAAAAAAATTTTGAAACATTTTTCATCTTTTTACTAAATATAGAACTCGCACTTTAAAGAAAACTATATCGCCTTTTTCTTAATGTTGAAATTTTAACATTTATCAACAAAATTTAACCTAAAAAACAATCAATGTTTGTTGAAAAATATAACTTCATTTTGTCCCATTTTAAAAGTAATTACTTTTGAACCCTAATTTCATAATTTATTCTACTAACAAAACGTAGTTATTAGCGAAAATCGCTCTCTCTTTGATTTCAAATCACATTCTCAACACAAAATTTTAAAAATTTATGAAATCAAGAAAATTTAAAATAAATCTATCTATTAGCACAATCTATCTTCTCCTTTCGTAGTCGTTCTGGTGGAGTGGTTTAGAGCGGCGTGTTAGGAAGCAGGAGGTCACGAGTTCTAATCCGAGGCTGTCTGCGTACTCCGTTTTCGCTATAATTTGCAATGAGTTTGATGCAACAAGCTTGCTGCAAGTTCGTCAAGTGGTGACTTCGTCTCTTCTGCAAACTTGTTTCAAGCTTGCACTCTTGTCATGTCAAATTTGTTGCAGATTTGCAGAGTAAGATTGCTGCAACTTTGCTGCAAACTAAAATTGCTATCTGGGGATGCGCTGAATAAGATTCTTAGCGCTCGACAAGACGAGGTTGAGAATCTTCATCATTCCACAGCTGAACTTTGAAGCGGAGGATTACACAGATATGATTCTACGGGAAATCATATGTGTGTAATTTGATGTGTCTATTACTGTACCGCCAATCCTAAGGAATGTATCAAACGGAGAGCTCATTGACAAACTTTCACTTCCCGACAATACTGTGGCAGAATGGTCCTTCACCGTCTTTCCGTGCCACACGGTCGCAACAGAACGGACAGTTAAGTTGGTTACAGAAGCAGCCTTTCGAGTATGCTGCTGTGACGTTAGAGATGGCATCTAAGATCGACTTTACTTTTTCGACAAGCTCTGCCAAAATTTCGATCAAAATCCCAATTTGTGACAATTTTGCCAGAAAATGGGGATTCAGATTAGTTAAGCCAGTCCTGCATGTGGTTGGTTGGTTGTGTAGGGCTGGTGGAGAGCCCTTGGTGCAGTCACGTTCACGTGGTGATCTCTGGGTAGCTTGGCGAGCGTCGCTGGCCAAGAGAGTAAAGAGCTTCAATTGTACTGAATTTGCGCCCCATTGCCAGCCCCAGAGGAGGCATCTTTGTCCCCTCAAGGGTATTTAACCGGCATTTTGAGGCTTAAAAGTAAATTTTTAACGCAAGTGGAATTTCCTAACCCAAAAATATGTCAGTTTTAACCTAGCTAAAATTAGTGACAATTTTGGTGTTTTTATTCGAAATTTCGAGGCAATTCTTCTCACAGAAGATATTATTTGATTTGAAAAAAAATTACATCTGTAATGTCCACGTGGATTGGCCACTTTTGCCTGGTATTACATTTCTCTCCGAAAGAAGTTGAAAAACGAGGCACCCTAAGCACCTTAATCTTTGGACATATACCGCAAGTAGAGTCACGTCAAAATATATCGAGATCGCGCAAACTCTCCAAAATCTTTTTGTTTCATATTTTTCAAAATCTCTAATCAACTAAGAAAATCTTTTTGAGTTAAAAGACGAAAATATGAATAAAAATGAAAATTTCGTTTCTTCTAAAACTTTAAAAATGTTGATGAAAGAAAATGCAGACTAAAATAGCATTAAAAAGACAGCCTGTTGTCTAATATTGGCAGAATGCGGAGTTATAAGACTGAGCACCTTAATCTTTGGACATATACTGCAAGTGGAGTCACATCAAAATGTATTGAGGTCGCGCAAAGTCTCCAAAATCTTTTTGTTTCTTATTTTTCAATATCTTTAATCAATATCAACTAAAAGAATCTATTTGAGCTAAAAGACGCAATAAAATTTATTAAAGATATTTTTTAATTAAATTTCATTTAACCCGAGAGAAAGCGCGGTTCCTTAGCGAACGCTAAGACGCGCGGAGATCATAGAATGACACCAAACTAAAATTCAACCTTGACCTGCTAAAATCATTATTTATATTTTTCGTTGGAAAAATAAAGCTTTTGACTTTTAGACATTACGAATACAGTGCTTAACACAAATCAAATCTTCTGCATTATTATGCACTAACGAGAAAATCACCTGTCATGGTTTGACGGGTGCAAATCGCCTCTTCTTTCGAGTGATTTCCCGTCAAATTTGATATGTTTAAATAGATATATATGCGAGTGAAATGTTTAACATTGATTGAAAACAAATAAAATAAACATATGTTTTATGACAGGAAATACTTTTTTTTATTTACACATTTCTTTATTCAAAAAACCTCTTGGTAAACAGCATTCCGTGTGAAGTATTTTTCGTTGTTTAATAATTTTCCTTGTACTTCAGATGTCTTTGTGTAAATTTTACCGTGAGTGGGAATCCTTGACCTTGAAAGTGCAACATACAGCTGTACATGTGAAAAGACAGTTCATCGAGGTAAATTACAATATGATCGAAAGTTTGCCCCTGCGATTTGTTGATAGTCATCGTGTAAGCTGGAATTAACGGGAACTGGCGGCGGTTGAGAACGAATGGTAGATTCACGTCACTGGTAGCTAATTTAATTCTTGGCAAGGAAACAACATCGCCACGACTGCATTCAGATACAATTTGGCGTCCAAACTATATCACGCGCATGATATACCACTGACGTAATTTACTACTTTCTATTAAAAAGCGGAAATTAAGTTGAAATAGAGGATTAATATAATTTAAAATTTCTCGGGAACTATTGACCATAAAGAGATAAATTTTATATCAATGGACAGCAAATTTTATTTCATTATTTTAGAGCTATTAAATTTGAAATTAGAACGACAATTACTCTTTTAAATTTAAAATGACTGAAATTTAGGTTCTCTAACAATGAAATAATGCTGTTTAACGTCTCGCAGTGATATGGCGTGAGTTTTATTGTTGGTGACGTCAGAGCGTTAGAGGAGGATCTGGGCTATTATATTAGTTATAAAGCGCGGATTTCTAGAGGTTCATTTTTCGCGCATCTCTTTCACGTGAAAAGTGTGGTGAGCATTTTGTAGCTGTTCACTCTACAATTAAATGTACCATGTTATCGTTGATGAATAACTCCCAACTCTTCACAGGGATTGTCACATCTTTCGCTGGTCCTTTTGTTCCAGGTAAGCGCGACACAATATTTTGACAACGAATATTTTGCCTAAGTTTTGTTTTTCTCCACTCAATGCCCTCCTTTGATGAAAATAATTCCAAGTTATTCACATCTTCATTTCCAGAATCTCCGTCCTCTTCAAGTTCTTTATCATGTTCGTAGAAACTTTCATGATCTGAAAAATCTCTTCTAAAACATCCTCAGGTCCATTGTCTTCATTGTCAAAGTCTGGACCTTCATCAGTTTCAACTTCAGCAAGAAATTTATGTAAACGCTCCACTTCTTTTTCGTTTCATTACTAGATACAGTTAAACAATTCGGCAAGGAAAAAGAAAAGCTGACAGTATCAGCTACGTGAAAAGACTATGGAACAAACGGAAAGACGCGCGGGGTCATTTAATAACCCCAGTAATTGACCAAACGTGTATTAGGGGAGGAGAAATTCCGAAAATACTTTCTAACTACTCAGAAAAGGCAGAGGGGGGTGATTAACTCAGCTGCTGATAAGAAAGGAATGAACAGGTGGCTAGTCTTCTAGGAATCTGAGTTTTCGTGGGCTTGGGGTCATAAAATGACCCCCGCGCGTCCTCCCGGGTTAAGGTACTATTAACTAACTTTTAATTTTTAATGGCTTTCAAGATGTAGGGTCGTGGTATAATTTTTCTTAAAAAATAGTTTCGTGGAAATTTTTCCCACTCAAAAAGCATCGTGAGTTTTAAAAAGTTCCTTACATCTTTATTAAAAAAATTTAATTTAATTAACTCAAAAAATAGTGCAAAGCAATTAAAGAAGATTCGAAAATTTAGTCCGATAATGTTTTCGGTCTGATTCGTCTTTCTTCGTATTAATTTTAGAAAATTACTCTTAAATATATAGAAACGATAGCACAAAAAAATGTATTTAATATCGTCGCGACGCATGTGCGTTTGAGTGCATTTAATGAAACAATGAAAAGTATTGCAAAATTAGTTGAAAATATTTTAACAAATTTATTATAGTTATATTCTTTAAAAAATTTATGGAAATAAAATGCGTATTGCCGAATATACTGGGGCTATGGAAATAGTATAATATGCTCTAAAGTTTTGGAGGCAAAACTTTAAACCTCGATTAATTTTTAATTAAAAATATAATTGAAATTTTTAGAATCTCTCTTTTAGTGAGCACCTCTTACCCAAGAAGTAATTACTTGTCACATTTGGTAGCTTAAGGCCCAATGGTAGAGAGTTTTTATCTATTTTTGCGTCATGCAAGCCAAATAATGCATGTCGCAAATTGCAGATAGTATGCCAACCTTTAAGCATAGTATTGTTAAAAAATTCATTTATTCAAATAAAATTGCAAAAAAAATTTCATTAGGTAAAAAAAATTACTTAAAAATGTTCATTGAATAAAGTAATGCAGAAGGTGACAGTGGATGTTGTATCAGTATTTTTTGTCTGCATACCGGTTGTTTTAGATTCTTTATAACTAAGCCAATAGTTTACTTTGACCACTATACTGATCACTTTGCAAATCGCTTTACCCACCCTGTCCTGTTGCATCGTTCCATGTGAGACATCTAGAGTTATCGCCAATGGAGAATGACGAGAATAGGGCGTTGAAAAGACGAGAGATTTTATCTCCGAAAACTAGAAAAGGGCGGAAGTCTCTTTCCTTTTCCTTAACAAAATCTCCATTTTAAGAGGATATTTTATATTTCAACTAACTTTATCACCTAAAGCTTAAGAAGCCGTAATTTTAAATAGAGAAATAGCATTTAATGTGTAAAGAAAGCATATCTGCTTCAAATTTAAACAAATATTTAGAACTATTTGCAAAATTATAATATTGATACAAATTTATAACTTCAGAATTTCATGTCAAAATGTTTTCCAAACGTTGCATTAAACAGGTTGTATTTTTAATTCATCCGTAAAAGAGCACCTTCACATACACCGCAACAGATGATAGCCCCTAATCCAACATTATCGTTCTTTCCTATCTACAGCAAATAAAGGGAGAAAAACCATTCCATAACCCCCTAAATTGCAGGCAAAGAACAAACACCCAAAACTGCTGCTGCCATCGATTGTCAAGAAAATGAGATTGCCACGAAGTAACATCAGCAAGCATAGTATTGTTACGAACCTATAATGTCGCTTAACTGCGATGTTTGTCTTATGGTTGGAAAGAGACATTTTTAGAGATTTTATCGGATGCCGGGGGAGCCCTAGACAATACCCCCAACCTTGGCGACCATTAGGGGGCTTGGTGACAAATTTGGCGATTCACGGCGATTAATTTAACTTCTAAACGGTGACAGCTTAGGCCATAAAGTTGGTGTCTAGGTATAGTGAAAAGGCTATGCGCTACTTGATGAGACAACTTACAACGCCATCTATCTCCACATTTTGGAATTAGGGTCCTATCTCGTAAACGGTGAAAGATACGAGAAAAAAGTCAATTAAAAACTTGTAGAGCACTCTCGATTTAGTACGAAAAGATACGTTGCGCACATTAATACTCAAAACAAAATGCAAAAAATGAACATGTGTTTGGTCACGATTTCGAAAATTGCCATGTCACAAAGAGTGGAAGAAAGAAACTGAGACACGTCCCTGTATTCTGGATCATTTATTTATATTGCTCAAAATGCTCTCCGTTAGCCACAATACACATTTTCACTCTGGACTGAATTTCTCGCTTCCCTCGCGTTTCACGAAGCCATAGTGATGAAAATCACAATCAAACAAATGTTCATTTTTTACATTCTGTTTTGAGTATTAATGAGCGCAAGGTATATTTTCGTACTAATTGAGAGTTTTCTACAACTTTCTAATTGACTTTTTCTCGTATCTTTTACCGTTTACGAGATAAGACAGCTAATTCCAACATTTGCCGACAGATAGCGTTGTAAGTTCTCTCATCGAGTAGCATATTGTCTTTTTACTATACCTAGACACTAACTTTATGGCCTAAGCTGTCACCGTTAGGAAGTTAAGGGGGGGTGTAACGGATATAAGTGGGAACCCTGTATATGCTATGGTCAGTGTGGAAAATCGGTTTTTATGCATAATAACGGATTTTTTATGCAGTTATTATGCATAATGATCGGTTATTATGCATAAATACCGCGGTTCTTGTTATGTATAATAACCGATTATATACACATTGACCGTAACATATGTACAGCTATAAATTTTTATTCTGACTACAGAAAGTCTTATAATACTTATTTTTTAGTATTTCCTTCCCTGTTTCTAGTACCAAGAATTTAATGGCAAAACATTACTGAATGTAAAAAATCAATATTATGAAGGTATTCTGGCACAAACGCTCTTGTTAGACCAGTCTGGATGTTTAATACAATGAAAATAAACGCCAAAGCGCATATTCTCTAGAACAGGTTCAGGATCAATTGAAATAATTCTTTTCTATGTTTTGAAATATTTTTTCTGTCTAATAATCGATTTGTACTTTTAAAAAATATTGAAACGCTCTTAAAGAAATCTGACATTTTCAAAGACATTTCTCCTCTCTTTTGGAAAATATTTGTAATAATATATGATATATTTAGAATATTTGTTTGGAATATTGGTTTTTCTTTTCTCTGTCTTTCGGTTCTTGTATAAAAAAGTAGGATGGATAGGTTGAGATTAGAGATAAAGTTTTCTTCCTTAGAAATTCGAAATTTTGATTAGTGCGCATGTCTTATATGATAAAACAAATTTGAGGCGCGTTCAAAGACAGACAAACAGGTGAAAAGTACATTTTCTCGAAATCCCAGACTTCCTATTATTTTATTCCAAATTCTAATATTAGATATTTTAAAGTTTTAATGTATTCCAAAATCGCTTTTCTCAAACTCCAGTTTCGTTCTATTTCCCGCGCTGGAGGTACATTAAATCTCTCGCTTTGGCATATTTATTACTAAAAGAATATTTTAATCGTTTCCACGCGCACACAACTCGCGAAATCAGCGACTTATTGCCGTCAGGCATTTTCCCCTAAAACACTTACGTAATATACTAAAAATAGCTATTATTCCCTTCACTTTGATCACATGTCTATCTGTTAAATCCCCATCTGAGAAAAAGTAGGGATCTTCTGTTCACTTTTGGCTTGAAACTTAAAGCATGATGTACGTACATTTCGTCACTCTCCGATAATAAAAAGAAATTAGTTAATAACTCGGCCTGTTGGGTCATTTAACGATATATATATAATGCAATTACGGATGCATTATATATATATATATATAATGCATCCGTATTTATATATATATATATATATATATGGTAATCTAGACATTGTTGAGAATACAGATCATAAAAGTATCATGTTAAAAGGTCCAAAATTCAGACCGATTTTTCATGTTTCTCTTCCTTCCATACTGTATAAATTACTGAGTAATATTGATGATTTCTGTTTAAAAACTTCTAATGCTTTTTCTATCCCCATTGAATTTTTCGTTGAGTGGAAATGAAATCTTTATTTCCTTTTGAAAAAGTCTTTTTCTCCTTCCATTATAATAATTCCGAATGTTTTGATTCTTTTAGATTTTCTAATATTAAAATTGCTATTGAAGACTTAAAAAGTAAATTCATCATCACTCCTATCGACAAAGCTTCCAATAACTTTGCTTTTATTTGCAAATAGCATTACTATAATCTTCTGGATAAGGAACTTCAAAATTCAGCAACATACAAAAAGACCAACTTTAATATGAGTACAATATCCAAAAAAATTCTTGCTTTCTATAAATTCTTCAAAATTAAGAAATTCAATTTTTGCTTTCCTTATATTACTATTAATCCAAAATTTCATAAAAATCCTATTTCTTATCGTTTTATCACTTGTGGAACTTCTTCATACATGAAGCAACCTGGTTACATTTTCTTCAATCTGTTAAAAAAATTACTGAATGTCATTTGTTCAGAAGGTTTCACTTGGATTATTAACAATAATAAACCGGTTATTGATTTCATTCACAATAATAGGAACAGTATTTCTTCTATTGAGACTTTTGACTTCAAAGATCTTTTTACAAGCATTCCTCTAGCCACTCTTCGAGAGGTGCTTAACTCTTACTTTTTTGATTACAAAAATATTCTCAATATTTCTTTTGAGTATTGGGATAAATTATGTAATTTTTGCATATTTAATAATTTTATTTACAATGGGGAAAGTATTTTTCTCCAATCGCATGGCATTCCTCAAGGATCTTTATTTTCTTCTATTACAGCTAACCTCTTCCTTCATTATTTTGAGAAGAATTATTTACTTCTTCATCCTCAGGCTTTCAGATTCGTAGATGATCTTATTGTTTTTAATCATGGATCATTTAATATTACGTGGCAAAATATTTATCCTTCAGCCTTGCTTCTTAAACAAACAAACTGTAATCAGTTTGAAGCGGATTTTTTAGATCTGGATATTAAACTTGTTGATAATAACTTTTGTATCGATATTTTTGACAAAAGAATGGATTTTAATTTTTGTGTCAACCAACTTTCATATTGATCTTCTAATATTTCTATTATGATTTATAGAAACACTATTCTCTCTCAATTTTCTCGCATTAGATCTATTTGTTCGAACGAAATTTCAAAATCTAGACATTTAAAGCTTTTGTATGATCAACTTTTAAATAATGGTATTCCCGAAAACTTTGTGCGACGATATCTCAAGCAGTGATTACGGAGCTACTGACAAAGCCTCTTTCTCCTTATCTTTCTCTTTCCTCTGTTTAGCAACGGCGATAACTGGTTTGGCGTTCATTCTCCTCGTGGTCGCGGTAGCGTTTTCCTGGCCATGGTAAGCATATTTCGCTTTATTTTATTATTTTTTATGTTACGGCTGTTTTTTATTTTATTATAGGTCTTTTGTATTCGGATTTTTTGTATTTGATTCTTTTTAAATCTTCTTAAATGTATTTATATTTTTTATTCAAGAATTCTTCCATTTTCATTTGTTTTGTGCTTTTAGAGGGGATGACGGCAATTTTTAACGGATTTCGTTTGTCGTCAGCAGAAAAAAGCACAAATTAATATCATGAGCGAGCTTCTCTTCCTGACGAGCGGCTCGCTATGATATTTTTCATTTTTTTGTTTTTTTCTGGTTTTTGTCTATTTTTGCAATTTTGTCTTTTTTTTTACTGTTTTTGAGTTTTTATCTTGTGTTTATAAGTTTGTTTCGATATATATATATATATATATATTAGGGTGTCCCAAAAAATGAAAGTCGGTTTTTTTCTCCCCATACCCTCTTATTTTTTTCCTTTTATGTCAAAACAACTGTAAATAAAGTTTCATGTAATTTTAACCACGGCAACCCGTGCCGACTTGCATCTAAACCTGTCAGCCAGTACTTGTGTATTGAAGCGAGCGAAAGTTGACACGTGTCTGTTGCGGAGCACATAGCAACTGCAAATAGTAAAGACAAAACAAAACAGAAGAAAAGGTTTTGGAAAACTTCGACAGTGGCCATGCACAACCTGTGAAACGTGTCAGTACCAGTTTACTCAGGACAGCGCACATCCACGTGTCAATGTGCTTATAATTCCAAGTTGTTTTGTTAGTAAATGGTTGTATAGTTTTTAATCAGCGAACAGAACATGGCAGTGGAATTGTGTAGTTCTAAAAAAGTGATATTTTAATAAGAGAAATAAAACATCAAATACCGGGTTCAAAACTTCCCTCTAATGGACAAGATCTCGCAGTTTTGTTTTACAATATACGAGAGGTGAATTTAACTGTTAATGAAAGAGCAAATCTCGCTATTCGCGAATGTATTATCTTTTGGCAAAAGGCACACATGCCTATCTAATCGTTGCCAGATTGTATGAGGAAACTTGATAACGTATATCAAGTTTGGAGAGACTTACAAAAAAAATGCAAAGAAATTACAAGACGTATTCAAGCGGCGGCAACAAGAATTTGTATGTAATTTAGACAATCTGTTCGACATTGCACACGCTGATGCACTTCAGTTAATGAAAATACAGGACGATAGGATGTTCTTGCAGCGCCAAAGAGAGCCGGGCCGACCCAGTCACTTAGGTAGAGTGGATGGAAAACGGACCGACAAATAGGAAAGGGCGCGACTTCGAGTTGTCAAAGAAGAAAATCGGCGAATCAAATATGTTTCTGCTTCAAAATCCTCGACAGCATACGAATCATTGCAGGAAGATTCCTCTTCGACTTCTCGTGAAAATATAGATTCAGAAGATTTCCCAACACAGATCGAAAACTCAGAACCTGGGATAAGTAAATCAGTAATGAGGAAAGATTTTATTATTCCAAAGTTAGTTGCTGCATTATACAGGTGTCAGTTAAGTATGCGAGACTCTGTGTTTATTGTTGAAGCTACTATTGATGCACTTGGATGTAACATTGACGAATTTCCGATAAGCAAGTCTTCAATTCAAAGAATGCGAACAGAAAAATGGAAGGAACGCGCGGAAAAAAAAATTGATTTCTAAAACGAGGTACCGGATGTAGTGACCTTACATTGGGATGGCAAACTGTTGCCTGCTTTGAGTGCTCGAAAAATCGAA
>BGPR01028664.1:0-19814 GCA_013235015.1 Araneus ventricosus | reverse complement strand
TCGATTTAAAAGTCAATAATACTTAATTAATTTCTGTATAAATGCTTTATAGCACTTAGTATTGCAGAGAAATTTAACAAATAAAAATGGCTTTAACAGGAATGTTTGAGAAGCTTGAAGCAAATATTTTATATAGCTGATCTTTAGTATATCAACACTATTCAATATTTAATACAACTTTCTTTTTTTCCTCTGTATGGAACAAAACATACATAATGCACATTCATATCAAGGCATGCTCTTCAAATAATGTTTCTGAAATATTTAAAAAAAATGTAATTATAATTGTTTTTAATGTAATAATTCATACCAAAGAGCTAATAAGAATCTAATTGCAAGTTATGACGCTTGCTTGTCATCTATTATTATCCATCTTCCTCAGCATTTGTAACCAAATAAAAGACTGTTATTAAAATAATGGGAGTGGTTTACATGAAATGGATACTTTAACCTTTTGTCAATCCTTCGATTGAATTTTTTTCTCAGTGTAAATCAATGCTATCTTACTAAAACTGACAGAAATAGCAAGAACACTTATATCTGTTCATTCGCCAATACCCTCGTCTCCAGGCATAAAATTCGTGGGATTATCAAATTCAAGAGCAAAAACAGAGATCTTTTCAGGCCTCCCTAGCCTTCAACTTTCCAGTGAGCTTAACTAAAAGACTCAATTACCGGACATCCCCCCCTTTAGAAAAGAAAGGAATAACAACATCTAAAGAAAAGAAATTACGAACTAATAGTGTAACAGTGAAAATGCCTGTGCTGTACATAGTGTAAATATTTCTTTCTTTTTGCTTATTTTGTTTTACTTTTTTCTTAAATAAAATTCCCGTGTCTTGACCATCAAACCGTTCAGTGACCGGTCTGGTCACGGGTACGGGGGTAAGAGACGGCGTTCTGTTCTATATCCGTTCATGGCATCAATTTTTTTCAATGATTACTCATCAATAAACTAAGCTTAACTTATTTAAAGACTTTTCATCAATACAAAATGAATCGATTAAGGTAATATAAATAAATTATAATACTGCACTGGTATATAAGTTTCTAAATATACATTATGCTTAATCAAGAACAATATAAATGTATAATTATGAATCTTTCTTTTAGTTTATTTAGCAAAGTTGTTTTTATCTCTTAGAGATTAAATGACAATCCAAATACACTTTGAAAGGAACTTCAATTTTTAAAAAAAGCTGTCGCTGATTATGGTTATCTAAAAAATTAAAATCAGTGAAAAAATAATGTTTAGAGAGAAGCTGAATACATTAGCCATATGTATTTAAAGCTTAATCCAAGAGTTCAAACCAAATTTTAACAAAGAAATTCATTTTCTGTGTTCTATAGATATTCTATCAACACCAACAAGGCATCCGAAACGGTCTAGACTGTCTTGTCTTAATCTTATCATCAGAACATGTGAGGTTAGTGACAACACAAGCTGATAAACCGATAAAGCAAATCAGTTAGGGGAAAATGTTCCGAAATGTATGAACCTCAATACTAGACAAAAAGTTTTTATCTGTGACCATGTGTCACACGAATACAAATTAGAAATCTGTAAGAAATAACCTTAATAACCAATGCAATTCTTCAGAGTATAAGAAACAAGACAACTCGCTAAAATATTGATAAACGCTATGGAGTAAATTAGTTACAGCTGAGTATCATTCACCACGAAGATACATTAAATAGTTGTCATCAAATAAAAATTCTATGCTAGTTTTGTTCTTCGAAGTAACTGAAACCCAGTAACCAAGTTACGAAAACATTAAATGAAAAACTAACAATGAATGCAAATAGTTCGATAGTTATAAAATAATTTAATACGGTAAAATGCGGCAAATAACAATTACAGAATGAACCACTGGATAAAAAAGACACTTATTTAGAAATCCAAACCTCGCTTATACAACTTATATTTGTTTCCTTTAGCGCTACTAAACATCTTAGAGAGAAAATAATGTCCACACACACAAAAAAAGAATATGATTCCTTCTTATATATATATATAAAATTCTTATTCGGGTTCATGTTGTATAAATGTAAACCAAATCAGAAACCTCGTTAGCAGCCAACACAGGCATTCAAAATACGTGGAACAAATTATGAAGTATTGGAAAATATCTGTCGGAAACATAGGTTGTAGCTGATAATTATTACTTTCGGCAACATGATAGTGTCAAAGATAAATACTGAGCTTCTTTCATCCACTATTACCGATAGCATTGCGTAAACCAGTGAGCACAGCATCTAATGAAATGCCAACATCCTAAACTAAGTTTGATAGATATAAAATTCTTTCGCTACACTATAAAGGGCAAATCGCACTATAAATACTACAACATGACACAATGGAAAAATAAATTTATTTAGAATTCACTTCAATAGAAAATGCATTGAATATCATTTATCAAAGAGGAATTATATGTTTGTTCCGTAAACACTAGCATCTCAATATATGAATAGAGATCTCAATTCAACCAAATGACAAAAGGTTATACAAAAGGGATAGATTCGACAGGTATACAATCTTCTCATCCTATAAAAAAGGCCGAATCACTACTGGATTAAAAAAGGCACTTATTTAGAATTCTAAAACTTACTTATGCTACTTATTCTTTTTTCCCTTTAGCATTGCCGTTCACCTTAGGAAGGAAAATAATACCTACAATACAGAAGAATGAGCTTCAGCCAGAAGCAGAGAAATTCCACTTGGTTTCATATTGTAAGCAGACCAAACAATAATTTTGAAAACTCGTGAGTTGCCAACACACAAACCAAACAAAGCATAGAGTAATACGTGAAATGGTGGAGGGGTATATATGATGAAACTGAGAATTCTTCCCTTTTACATTAAAGCAAATGCCAATCATCAAAGAAAAAAATTCTATGCTTCTTTTATGCACTACTGCTATTGACATCGTGTAAACCAAGTCAGAGTAACATCCAATCCAGTGTCAACACTCTAAAGAGTTAGATAGATATAAAATTCAGGAAAACAATATCACAGAATGAAGAAAGAGAAAGTATTTCGACAGAAAATACAATAAACATAATTGTCGAAAAAGAATTTTACTCATAATTTTATCCAATGTAGCGACCAGTATTTCCATATCTGAATCGTTATACAACTCCAACCAAATGACAAGCTATACAAAAGGGATAGATTCGACAGATATAGAATCTTTTAATCCTATTAAAGCATTTATAGGCTTATTAATATCATTGAATATCATTTGTCAAAACGGAATTCTATGTTTATTCTGTAGTCTCACTATCCAAACACTGTTATTAATGCAACCAAATAACCACAGAAAGGATAGAATCGACAGATATAGAATCTTCAGGGACTAATAAAAGCGGCGAATCATTAAAAAAAGGCACTTAATTTAGAATTCCAAAACTTACTTATACCACTTATACTTGTTTCCTTTAGCACTGCTATACATCTTAGGAAGGGGCACTTACACAACAACAACAGGATTGTTGCTCTGTCTCCATCTCGCTGCTCAGGTAATGACAGCCGTTATGAGAGGCATCGCAACGCCACATGGCGCTCGCGATCATGTTGTGTGGGTCCGCCGACAACCGTTGCCGTTACCAGCATTGGAGATTAGGCTATGTTTTATCCGATCCGGCCTCAGGGTTAACACATGCGATGGGAAAGCCGCGAATTTTCGATCGCCAAGCACGCGATCGGCGGACAGACAGGTAATGGCGCCAAGCACTCCGCTCGCCAAATTGAATTTCATCAAAAGTTTGAGGGAGGGGATGGGGGGAGATATCGCCTCGCTCGGCAAACAAAGTGTACAGGGGAAGGCTTATTTGATAGATAAAATGTATGTACTCGCTACATAAGACAGCATATGCAACAGGTGGGTTTGTTCGAAGCACAGGGGTGGTCACTTTATAATAGGGATATAAAGGGGAGCAATGATTAAGTGATATAGGAGCGTAAATTTTAGCGTAAGAAAACTCATGATTCAAAAATTTTTTACACACACAGATAAAAAAGGACTAAAAAGAGCAAAATAATATGAATTCAAAATAATATTAAATATGTTTTAAAAACGTAGATATGAAATCAAAATTTCCACAATTGGCATTATTGTTTTTATATTTTGAATCGTCTGATTAATCCCAACTAACTGGTGTTTTTCATATGTTTAATTATCCGGGAGAAAAATAGTAATGCTTTTAAAAGTTTAAAAGTAAATAAAGAGAAAAACCATGCACACATATATAGTATAATCACTGAAAAGCATGGCAGAAAAATTAATATTTTAAAAATGAAGAAAAATTTGAGAGATAAATTTTGTTATTTGAAAACGTAAAGTTTGTAGGAACTCAAGACAGAAATATACTTTTTTTATGCAGTCATAGTTAAAATCCAATAATTAAAACGGATAAGAGCTTATGAAACCATATAAAATAATCTTCAGAAAAAGAAAAAAAAAAAAAAAACATTGAAAGAAACTGTATTCCTCTATATTCAATACGATAAAAAGCATATATAAAAATATATATTTCTGTAAAAAATATATTTTTTCGCCAACTGATATTTAGAAAAAAATCCTCCTTAGCAAGAAGCTATAGAACAATACACCACACACACGCAGGTAATTTCAATACTTTTTTTGGTCTTATCACTAACAATCCAAAAAAAGGAAAATAACCTAAAATATAATGATGCTCGTTTGCAGTGATGTAAAATACCCAGGTATTTATTTTTAAGGGTAAATACCCAGGGTATTTACCCGGGTAAATACCCAAAATGGGTATTTACCTGGGTATTTATTTTTCAATTAACTCTATTCAGATAAAATACAGGCACTGCTGTGAAATATGATTTCTCTATATAATATAAATATGTATAGAATATACATTGAGCATTAAGTAAGATAAAAAAAAAGAAATCTAGTTTCATGAACCTTTTAAATTATATAAAGTCTAAGAAAAAATGAGTCGGAAAAAACAAAAACGCAAAACTATATCATAGATGTTTGTGTGGCTTAAATATCAATCCTTTTTTAATACAATGAGTAAGGGAATAATAATGTATTTGTTGCTTTTTAAAAATGAGAGTTATTTTAACTAAATGTAGAAAATAAAATAATGAGTTTGGTTTAAAATAATAAACAGCTGATAATAGAAACTAAAATGAAATTGTTTATCATTTTTTTTGGATTAATTAGTCAAAGTACCAGACATTGCTGATGAAAAGTTAGCAGATGTTTCAGTTCTAACAGTTTTTAAAAGAGAATTATTCTGAAAGTAATATTCACTCATATTACATTCAAAAAAGTTAAGTGATCTTTGTAACAACATTTCAGCAACAAGAAATTTGAATTATTTTGTTGCTGAAACTGTTGTATTATTTGACGATATATTAGATACACACACAAAGTTTCCTGGTTAGATGGGATTCATCTGGATCATAAACAACAATACTTAAATGTTCTTGAAACTAAATTTGATGTAGTTGTCATAGTTGGAATCTGATTAAAAGAAAATTCATCATATATTTTATCCCTTTCAAAACCTTTTTTAATCCAATAGAACTTTTGAAATATTTTTTATGTGTTTCTCCATTTTGCTTACATTGGCATGTTTATACTCAACATTACAGTACTTACATTGGATACTTTTATCCTTTCTTAACATTAAAAGCTCCAAGCAGGTAATTTTTCCCTTTTTTTACTTTTAACGTAAAATGTATAGTAATATTAATACACATAAAGTAAACGACTATGTATTCACTAAATCAAAACAAGAATGTTTGACTTCCAGCAAGGCAATGTGAGTAAATTATGGGTCTCAAGATTCACTGGCGCTGTCTATCTCTACTAAGAGTAAAGGAGAATGGGTTCATGTTGGTGCTCTACAGGACAAGACCGCTAGGCCTAGAGCAACGAAATTTGTGCAAACATACTTTGAAGCGTGGGAATGTGCACCTCGTAGCCGAGTTTTTAAAAATTTTAATTCATTAAAATTTAAGCGACATTTTGGCATTTTTCCTTCATAACTTCCGAAACCATTACACCATAAAAATGATTTTTACACCATCTGAAAATTTAAAAAATTATCCTTTTAATGATATCAATTAAGTTGTCATTCGATTTTTTCTCTAATTTTAATAAATTTTTAAAAATATTTTAAAGCAGAATTTTAAAACAATACTTTTCATTGTTACAATGAAATTCAAACTGTTTTCATTATTAAACGAAATATTTAATTGAGTGTTTCTCTTCCATTGTTGAAAGCTAAGATAATATCCTATTGGATTTTACTTTCTTTTTTATTTGATCAATTTATCTGTGCAATCTGTAAGATAAGATCTCAAGATAGTAGTTATATTAAGAAATAATCCAGTTAACTGAACAATTATGGTTGCTATGTTTTAATTCATTTTATCGGCATGTTTTAAGCCAGCTAACATGCCGCTGGACGTAAAACGTGCCGCGCTATTTCGATGTTGAAATCAAGTTTGTTAAATTATAGTTCGTGTCGATTACGTACAATTAGATGTTACTTAACTCCATTAGGGACTTTCAAATAGACAAGGAACAGAACAAGTGCAAGGCTAAGTAAAGAACGCGGGTTAAATCTCTACCGCAATTTGAAGTTCCAAATTACTTTGCTAAGGGAACCATGAATATCAAATTATGCATAAGAGAGTCTGTTGAAATTATATTCCCGGCGAAAAGATGATTGCCGAAGGCAACTAGTATAACATAAACGGTGCTAAAAAGTATTACTCTATTGTAAGTGCCATAGCTTCAAACCGGAAAAACTAAACTATCCCCGATCCCGTTTAAGTTTCAGAATACTTTATTCTGAATCCTGTTAGCAATTGGGTATTTTTTATAATTTAGTCAAAACATTAAAAAAATTATGAACTATGTATTATGTATATAAATTTTATATGTTTGATTTTGAATCGCTATTCGCAAATACTTTAAAAAAATATCCAGTTTTGGGGTACTTACTTATTTTTTTTAAATCTCATTTTGAATCACAATTCGAAATACTTTTATTTTTTTTTTTTTGCAAAATACCTATTTATTGAAATTTTATCTGTTTAATTTTAAATCACCATTCGCAAATATCTTTTTTGCAAAATATCCAGTTTTGCGATAGGTATAATTTTTATGTTTCATTTTGAATCGCCATCGAACATGCATTTTTATTTATTTATTTTTTTTTTGCAAAATATATAGTTAGCAGTATTTATAAATTTTATATGTTTTATTTTGAAATACCATTCACAAATACATTTTTTGCAAAATATTCAGTGTATGGGTATTCATAAATTTAATATTTCTTTTTGAATCACCATTCTCAAATACATTTTTTTGTAAAATACCTAGTTTTGGGTATTTATAAATTTTAAGTTTATTTTGAATCGTCATTCACAAATACTTTTTTTTGTCTTACAAAATATCAAGTTTTGGGGTATTTATAGAAGTTTGTATGTTTCATTGTGAATCAGCATTCGAAAAGTTTTTTTTCTGCAAAATACCCAGTTTTTGGGTATTTACCCAGGCCTAGGGTAAATACCCGGGTATATACCCAAAAAATATTTACCTACCCACTGGGTATTTACCCACCCCACATCACTGCTCGTTTGACATTTCATACATAAAACATTAATTTAATAGCTTTATAATTGAAATATTAAACGATGTTCTGACTTAATTAATTTCTTTTGCTTCTTTTCTTTACAAGATTATAAATCTTTTCTTAAAATTGAATGATCTGAGGAAAAAGTGAGATCTGATTAATAAATCAGGAAAAAAAGAAGAAAAATGCAATTTGTAAAGCAAAAACAAAAGGTTTAGAAGACATCTGTCCATGATGAAGACCTCCTCAAATTGCTTCGCAAGCATCTAAGATAAAATGAAATAGGTCCATTGAGGAACAAATTTGTCACTAATGGCGAGGGATTTTCGCAAGCGATTTAGCAGATGTTGCCAGATGGATTAGTCCTGATAGAGTGGAGGGTCCGCAATAAACTCTCGAAGAAAAGAAGAAGATCGCCAAGAAAGATATTGGCGGAAACGAAGAGCCTACGTGATCACATCGAGACAGTAGGAAAAAAATAAAAGTCAATGCTAACGGCCGGTGGTTTTCCAAAAAGAGCGGAGGAGGTAGAAAAAGTCTACTCTCCAAGGCGACTCTCAAAAACAGGAAATGACACATTAGTTAAAATTATGCTTTCTCCTTAAATGCAATTATCACGAAGGTCGTTAAATGGTTAGAGGATTTATATGCGTTTTATTGTGTCAGTTTTCCCACAGATGTTTTTTTCAGAATGTGAAACAAATATGAATTCTATTATTTTATTTTTATTCCGTTCCTTTCGAAAAAGCGCACGGAAATGTTAAATAATTAAAAACCTTATTTATAAAATAAAATTTGGTTAGAATTTATTTTTGGAAAGAATAAATTTCTGAAAAATTAATTAGCATAAGACATATGCAGGCAGGTTAATTACAATTAAAGAATGCCTGATCAGTGCACTGTACAGAAAAAGTCACTGATCATGAGAATGCCCAATATTAGTGGCATGCATTTGAGGACGAAAACGAATCTCTCTCTCTCTTTCTCTCTCACACACGCGCGCGCGCACACACACACACACGGAAAAGAAAATTTAAGAGTAAAACAGTAATCTGAGGAAAAAAACCCTCGAACACTTTAAAAAAAACTTTAGAATATTTTTTAAAGATGCATTAAACTTACTGACATTTGGGAGTTTATGACAATTCTGAACGTCTACTGCACTCCTCTACCACTTGCAATTCGTAATTAATGTTCGCAACGACTATGAATGAAATATTATACGACGGCGAATGAATTATGTTTAAACTAGGGACTGTTCATCTAAATTTGTGTATTAATTGTATTCTTAAATTCGTATTAATTTCATGCCGAGTCTACCAGGGGAGCAACACGAGTACGTGGATGAGAAGTACCCGACTCATTATGCTAGTTCTCGCTTTCCCTAGAGGTAGGTTCTCGCTTTCCTAGGGGCAAAACAATGACAGTTGTGCTGGTTAAAGAGCCCATCGCCGATGACGAATGCACCTCCTTAGGGAGAGGTTTGTGCATGGGTTTCTCGTAAGGAGGACTATTTTGCGCAGACAAAAATACCGTGTTACTGTCGGGGCGGTCCGGTTTTCCAATGCACACGAATGCTTGGGAAGGAGTATTCTTTGTGGTTAATTTGATGTTGAAATGAAAACTGAGAGAAAATCATTCATCAGTTGAAACCACAAAGTGAAGTTACGAAATATGACTAAATTTTAAAAAAAATGAAATGTAAATTTTTTTCATTTAATTTTTTGGAATAAAATTTAAGCAATTCCATGCTGATTCATTTAATTAGATTTTTAAAAGCCAAATAAAATAATTTTGGATTTAATTAGTTGTAAAGAGATGCTCCTAACATAGGAATGAAGTGGTCGTTTTCTAGACGAAACTAAATTGAAGTTGATTCTGGAAGGTAAAAAAAAATAAGGTTTTGTTTTAGCTAAATTTTAGAAATTTCTATTCGTTCAAAAAAATACAGTCACTGGTTGCTGAAATCTAATAATTTAATACAATACAACAAAACAATAATAATAACCTATAATCAAGTAGATATTTTAAATCACTGTAATTCTTTTAACGACCCCCCCCCCAAAAAAAAAAAAAAAAACGTGTAATACTGCAGATAAAATTACAAATCTGAATCCACTTCTAAACTAAAGACAAAAACTAATAAATAAAAGATTTAATTGTCAGAGAGTCGATTTTTTTTTTTAGAATCTTGGGAGACAATAAAACTTTATTAATAGCATATAATTTGTTCTAACATTTTCACAAGCCGGAAACCTTAGCGTTATGAACGGAAAATAGACGCATATATTTTAATTCTTTCCACTAGATATAGCTTACAAAATTTGCGAAAATGGAGGCATAATTGAAAGATCTTTTATTTTCTTGACCTAAGCTCAAAGTCTCATAATGTTATCTTGTGATAAAAATAAGCAAATTTTGTTGTCAACAGCTCAACATCTGTTGCTTTTCTTTCATTAAAATCTATGCTGACGATATAAATATGAAGCAAGAGTTCAGTGTACAGATCACAGATTTATTAATAGCAAACGATTTTCTTCATCTTCTCCCGTCTGTGAAACGAAGAGAAGAGAAAGGAACCGCCCGCTGGCGGAACTCGAATTAAATCAAGTTTTTCTCGAAATGGACACTAAAGAATAATTTTCCTTCTCATGAAAGTTCATATCATGTTTGCTCGCGGAAATAATTACGTTTTGTTCTAATTTGTGGTTGTCCGTGGGAAACTGAAAGAGAGAGAGCAAATAATGTAAATGTTTCTGTAATCGGAAGAAAAGTAACATAAATTCATTTCAGTTTGTTTCTCAGTGACCCGAGTTGAGTTGTTCTACTGGCTTCGCAATATTTAATTTGGTGCTGCGAAGAATAAAGAACATAGAACATTATATGTTTCTGAAATGAAAATGAATCACGTAGGAAGTTAAAAAAAATATTGCTGTAGTTTTTCGTACTGAAAGAATTTTTTCTCTTAAGCGTTTTGATTACAATATTTCGTGTTTACTAACTGTAACTTTGCCGTTTAGCGCAAAGGCTGTTGCAATTAATTGCTTCTTAATAGTTTCGCGATTTAACTTTTTACTAATACGTCTTGCAGACGGTTGTAAGAAAAAGAATGCCAGGAAAATTGCGATACGCTACGTTTCATAGCTAAATATGTAATGTCACGTGATTTAATTCGTGCGACAACTTTTACTGTGAGGTGGAGTCAATTCACGTGACGTCACTGTCACATGACAGAAGTAACTGCTTATATCATTTAATATGTATATTGTTTTATCGTGTCTCCTTTTCTCCATCAGGATGCGCAATTGATTCCGAATTTTAATTAGTGTATCGCACTTAAATGGGCATTAAATTTATGTGGGCATGTTGCTGTTATGTGGGCGTTAATTGATTCCATGAAATGTGGTAAATTATCATGTGCTTAAAAGCAATAATTTAAATAAAAATTCTAAAATCAAAACTTTTTCGTCTTTGACCTCCGGAGCTTTTAAACCGATCTTGTTTAGAACTGATATCAGTTTTTAAAAACTGATACCGATAACTGCTTCCTTTTCCTGTAAGTTTCAGTCTAAAAACAGGAAAAATTAAGCATAGTTAATTCATATTCATTATCATTATTGGGAAAGGTATAAATAAATAAATAACATTTGGAAGATAAGGTGGGAAAAGTTACTATTATGTTCAGAATTTTAAAAAAAATCACTTCTAATGCATCACACCCGTACATATACCGTACATACCCGTACACAATATTCCAAAACTCTTACGCCAGAAAAGCGTTAGAAAGAAAAAGAACAATTAGTTATCAGCAGATACTCTTATTTTCGATGTTCGAAATGCTCTCCGTCAGCTACAATGCACATCTGAAATTTTTTTATGATTTCTTGCTTCAAATTTTGTAACATATCAGGTATTTTGTAGAAAATCGCGACCAAACAGATGCGCGTTTCACACGCTTTGTTCTTAGCGTTATTGCGATCAAGGTGTCTTTTCGTACTAAATCGAAGACGCTCTACAATTTTGTAATTGACTTTTTTTCCGTATCTTATACCGTTTTCGAGATAGGACGCTAACTCCGTTGGTTACCGCCAGGTGTCTCTGTAACCGATCTCACCGTGTAGAGCAAGGTCACTTTACTTACCTAGACACTAAGTATGTGGCAACAGTTGTCGCCGTTCTAAGTTAATTAGTGGACACCGTGTATGCACGTTTTAACAAACTTTCAAGTTTAAAGTTTCAAATCTAACTGAAGATATTGAATAAAATATTCAAAATCTTGCCAGAAAGTGTTCGAAAATTTTTAATGATTAATTGATAATCTAAATGTTTACCTAAGTGTCCGGCGGTTATGTTAAATGATCGTTAAATGTTATTGTAACAAATTTAATTATTTTAAAATAGCTAGCTGACGTCATAATACTCAATTTTGATTCTCATTTTCAATACACGCAAGTCTTCACAGACTTTCAAGTTTAAAGTTTCAGATATAATTGTCGAAAATTGAATAAAATATTCGATTGTGAAATTCAATCTAATTCACTCCAATAATGTGAAAGTGAATGATATCCAAAGAGACACTCATAATCCATCCCTTTCATTAAAACCTTTCCAAAGATCACCTCCATCGGAGCGAACTCTCCACTAAGCCATTGAATTTCGAAGCCGACACTGCAGCTGGGGCTCAGGGATAATATTGAATGCGGAGTCAAAGGGAGAGAGAATGGATCTTCGGGAATGGATGGGACGCCTTTATGCAAATCCGACCCGCTCTCCAATACGTGAGATCGAAGATTGGGATAATGAATCGGGATTGTGGCTTTATTGACTTAAGTGTTTGTCGAGGTAAATGGGGTCTTTGAATATCGTTTCTTCTCAACGATCAATTTAAAGAAGATTTCATTTTTTAAACACCTTTACTTAACTTGATTTGTTTCATGTTTGTAAATATGGAATTTTGTAATCAATCTTTCGCTCATTTCCTGGTGAGTTAGAATTTTGAAATTTTATTACTTGTGCGTTGTCGATGACAATACTCTATTTTGATATTTCCAGAACTTAATCGATTGATTTAATTAAATTTTGATTTCATTTGAGTGAAGATATCATTTTTAAATAATTTTCAGAATTAATTTCTACCATATGTCAGACTACCATCAGAAAACAATAATAAAAATTAGAGCATAAATTAAAACAGAGTTTCCAACCCTGTGGTACGCGTACCCGTGGGGGTTTTCGAAATCAAAGCTGGTAGTGGCGGACACAAGAAAAATATAAGAGATTAAAAAAGTTACCGAATTTTGTTTCCCAAAGTTTGAGTGAAAAGTAAAAGTGGAAGTTGTGCAACTCTAACGCCCGCTCAAAATAGGACAAAAAGAAAGATAAAAGAAACCTGTTAAATAATTGATATATTGTCTTCGCCAACCCCGATTATGCATTAATCATTCACTAGGTGCCACTATTGTATGCTTTTTATTTTTCTTCTAGTTTAGACTTATTAATCAAGTTTATTAATTCGAGTCATCTGACTCTTCAGCTTAATTAAGAGCTTAACATTATTGATAAAAACTTCTTTGCATAATTAGATGGTTGGAGGGGGTATGGCAATAGGGGGTACACGAAAATCAAGGGGTACGCGAGGGAAAAAAGATTGGGAACCCCTGAATTAAAAGAATGCAAAATCGACTTTTTGGAAATGAAAAGAAGCAGTTGTTGACCATGATAGTTATATAAAAACCAGATTTCTAAAATGAATATTGAAAACTTTTTATTTAGCATTTAGATAATGTAAGAAAAGATACAAATAGTTCGCTCGTCACAACTTCCATTCTAAAATTTCAGGATTTTTAAAGTTTTTTTTTCAAATATCAAATCAAATTAACGATTTTAGGATATAATTTAAAGGACAGAACTAGCTTGAAAACATCCATCCAAATAATTAATGCATTTATGTAAATATCAGAGAGTTTCAGAAATTTCAAGGAACGCCATTAATTGAAAGAATAAAATTCATCAAATAAAGAGTTAAAAAATTAACTCCCACGATACAAAAGTATGAACATGGATGACTAAGAAGTATATCTGAAAAAAGTTTACTAATGGGCTCCTACGCCATATTTTTGCTTGAATAATATCCCATACCAAATGCTAATAGGGTCCTACGCCAAAACTTTCGAGTCATTTCCCATGCTGAATCGAGAATTGTAAAGTAAAAAGTTTTGAAGAAAAATGCACTCAAAAGCAAAACTCTACGAACTTCTTGGGAAGATTAGGATTGACACCATAAAATTAAAATAACGTTAACATAGCAGCAAACTAATTAGTTAAAGTTAGCCTCAAAGTTTAAGTCTTTCTACATTATTTACTCAACTAATGCATCACCATTGAAGATAATGAAGGTATAAAAAGAACTCACACTGAGTTCATCTTATTAATATAAATGAAGCACCTCTGTGAATTGCAGCGTGAGCTCTGCGTATGAATCATGTTTGTATCAAAAGAGCGGGAAAAAACTAAGAAAGCTCCACGGCCTAATGGAGCGATCATTTAAGGAAATAGATGGCAGAATATTATTCAAATCAGATGGTAATAGGGATGGTCGAGTTCAGTTAAACAATGACTCTCTCTTTCATTTGATTTATTGACAAGATTGAGTGTAGCATTTTCTGTGAGATTTGTTTACTTATTCAGGGTGGATACAGAAACTGTGAAAAAAATTGCCCTGATTTCCCTGACTAAGTTTACAACATTTCCCTGATTTACGGCTAATAATTATATTAGTTTCCTGGCTTAATATACTTTATTAAAAACACTTTTACCAGTTATTTAATATGAAAAAATATTTTTATGAAATTTAATTTTAAAAAAATGGAATGAACATCCTAAAAAAATCTATTAAAACAGTATATTGCATTTCTTATATGTAAAAAATACTGGAAATTTTAACAAAATACTTTGCTTCTAAAGCTGCATAAGAATTCTAAGAAACATTAAAACTACTCTTCGCAACACAAGTTAAATTATATTAACCGTAAAGGTTATTATGATCTTTTCTCAAAACTTTAAAGCAGTTCAATAACTAATTCGTGCTCTTTTCATGAGTACCAGAATAACATGTTGCGGCACAAATGTAAAAATTGTATAATTATACATACCTAATTAATATATATTTTAGCAAAGATTTAAACAAGAGAAACTGCCGAAATATTACTTCAAATCTTTATTCTTTAACAAATCATAAGAAATTAATTGCTCTAATCAAAAACTTATGCTTTTATAAATGAATACAAGTTTTTTAAAATCCCATTCATTATTACAAATAATGCTAGAGATAAGATACTAATTTATAGATAATAACTCAAGCAACTATTCATTTTCCCTGATTTTTAGACATTTTTACGACTTTCTCTGACTTTTCCAGATCGATAAAATTCCCTGACTTTTCCCTGATTTCCAGGTTCTGTTGCCACCCTGTTATTTTAGGTTTAAAGAATTATTAGCAGTATGATGGACTTGGTTGTATGATACGAAAACACCAGAAACAATCTCTGACTATTGCTATTATGACTAGTTATAGTGGCTAAATAATAAAAAATTCTCATATCAATATTTTAACAGATTTTTACAAGCAACTCGATTTATGAATATTTGCCAAACAAGATTAGAGAGATATAACAATAGACGTCTCAGGAAAATGATTTATCCAATGATGATTAGGGAAACTGTTTCTTTACAGAAATTTGGAGACGCAAACAACTCTTAAATACAGTAATGTGACTTCTTCTAGTAAATAGTTATGGTTCGTAGAGTATTGATGTTTATCTGGCGCAGGTAATATGATATTAAGCAACAATGATTTATGAAAGCACTATTATTAATAAAAAGACAACTAAAATTCGATTTCTTACATGTCAGATTTATCTCTTAAACTACGTGTAACTTTATTGTTTTAATTAGAACTCCATATTTACAGAAAAATGAAATTTCCTTATGGATTTGCGCTTTATGGGTATAAAAACTACCATCCATTTTCATATTTTCGCAGTGAGAACTTAAGTTCACAAAGTTCAGTTGACGTACAGTGGAACCCATGGAATCCGAACACGCTGGGGAATACCTCTGTTCGGATTCCGGAAAATTTGGATTATCAGGGAAATTCGGTAAAATATTATAGATATACCAACTGCAGTAGAGCAGCGATTCCCAACCTTTTTGGTTGTACGGAACACCTGTTGAGTAAAAAAATATTTTGAGGCCCATTAAGAATATTATACAAGTAAAAAAAATACAAACATATACAAACGCATCTTATATATTACAATGTAAACAAGAAAAAAATGAAACGAGAAAATTGGAAAATATAAAATAATGGAAAAAATATCATGGAAAACCGCTCATCAGGGGGTGAGGCTTCCCACTGATATTCCTAGCGCTTTTTTTCTGTTAACATCTGACGAATAAACGTTAAAATAGGCCGTTATCCCCCCAAAAAGCATTAGCCGCAGAGCAAAAAAGACTTTTCTATAGGATTAAATATGTTGTTTTATAAAGCAAAAAATAAGTGACGACTCTTGAAGCTCCCCTTTCTTCGGCTCTTAAATAGCGTTCCACGGCCCACTAATACTCTATCCGAGGCCCACAAGTGGGCCGTGGACCATAGGTTGGCCTTTTCCCCCTACAGCACTAATAATAATTCATTTCAGGTACCAGTAACCCAATCAAGTTAAACTCATTCTTTTAGCCAGGGGTATTGGTGACAAATATCATGTGCCGGAGATTGTGAACCACTGAGTTCGTGTGCTCCGTAAAACAAAATCATCGCTGGTGTGCCATAGGTTGGGAACCGCTGCAGTAGGGTATTGACGTTGGGTGCTCAGTGAAAGCGTAGGAAAGAGCTAGCGGCGGTTCACATCGTCAAGCAGATTTAGTTTCTTACGTCAAAAGAAGAGTTTTTGTTTCTACTAATTAAAGTGCTGCATTCATTCTTAAATATCAATTCAAATGTTTCTTTTAAGTTAGGAATAAACATTAGCGTTATTTCTGATTTGTAATTGTTATTTTAGCTTAATTTTTTTAATAAGCATTTTTCAAAAAAATAAAAAGATATTCGGATTATACGAAATTTCGGATTCCTGCGGTTTCATTGTACTTCGATATTATATCTTTTTATGATCAGAAGTATAATGAAAAAAGTAAATTATCCCTACAGAGCAATATTCGGCTGATTTGGAAAAATCAAGCAGAAAAGTGCCAGCTGAGGACGAATTTGTTACATTATATCCAGATGGAGAAGCGACCGATTACAGCAACCAAGAAACTGATTCTGAGACCGACGTGGAGGACAATCCAGTTCACGAAGAATGTAGAGACTCAAACTCGAACACAAATGTTTGTATCATCCATCCAATCAACTTCTAATCTTAATACACTATAAAGAGTAAAGTTGCGTATAATTAAGCTTAGAGTTTGAAACCTGATCTGAGTGTTCGAAAAAATTGCTTGTCCGCAAAGGGTTAAGCGATATGAAGTCATTATACATGAAATCACCGCCAAATTATAAATATAACAGTGCATTTCTTCTAGCATCTTACAGTATTACACCGTCCTTTTACTTTCTGCAAGTTCTGTAATGGATTCTAAAATTAAATTGATGCGCCGCATTCGACGAATATTTCATATGCATGAATTGACTATATTGTTTTAATTGCGCGGATTCCAGCAAAACGATATTAAGAAAATATAGAGTATTTCATTGCAGAAAACACAGTGATAAATGGAAAATATAAAGTATTTCATTGGAGAAAACACAGTGATAACTGGAAAATATAGAGTAACCCATTTCAGAAAACACAGTGATAACTGGAAAATATAGAGTAACTAATTGCAGAAAACACAGTGATAAATAGAAAATATAGAGTATTTCATTGCAGAAAACACAGTGATAAATGTAGCACAATAATGCTTATACTCTAATGTGCCACGCTCCATTTTTAAACCAAAAATCAATAATTTTAAACAAGTTACTGACATTCAAGCAGACGATATAGCAAACAAATCCGAATGAAACACGAAAAACCAAGAGAAAAACCGCCAAATGTGAGAATATCATTCTCAAAGCATCCAATCACAGCTCGCCAAATGAGCGATACGCGAGCAGATATGAACTTTGTAAGTTTTCGTCTTGTGTCTATTGATTTTCACTGGGGGTTCGGTCGAAACCATCTGCCCGTTCCCTCAAGGGGGGGGGAGGGTTGGAAAGGTCTTAAGGGGGCGTTTGTAGCCCGACGGGGGCGCAATGGACACCTACGCGCACGCGTGCTGCGAGCACCAACTTGGCCATACGATCTCTCTATTGATCATTTCATTAAAAAGGGGCAGGCTGAGGTGAAAAGCTTCGAGGGAAAAAATCGTTTGTTTGGTCAGGACATCGAAACTGATTGCCAAACGACAGCTGTAATAATGGTTCGAGCGCACTGAAGGGGTGTGATTCTATATCGCTGGAAAAAAATTATTTACACTTTGGTGCGCATAACCCAATTAGGTTTTCAATACAATGATTTTGTTTTCCTCAAAAAAGATATCTCAGTGTATTCAGGTTTGTCTAAGATTCATAATACGGGATCAAGAACATAGTACGATGAGTCTCGACTATATTTATCAAATGTGTAATCAGCAGCGTCGACTGGGCGGCAAAAGTGTGTGTGTGTGTGTGGGGGGGGATTTAGACACCTAAAAGGACCCAGCGGTATAGGGGGTGGGGGGTAGACAAAAAAATTTCAAAATTTATTTCCAAAACTAGCTAGCTTTCTTGAACACTATCGATTATTTTGTAATTCATAGTTTTAAGCAGCAAAAATGAAATAAATTAGAATTTTTCCCGCAAAAAATGGGGGAAGGTTGCCACCCGAATAGCCGCCACTGTGTGTAATAACAAATAGATTTTGTATAACCCTCCGTTAGTCGCAATATCTAATAAATACGCATGCAATCTGTATCTACTGTTTAGCAACGGATTGCGAGACTACCACTTTTGGATGATTTTACACCGGAAAGCGGTGAGTGTCAGTCAATGAGTCATACGAGCGCATTTCCGGAGTTCTTTGTTAGATCGCGCACAGTAAAATGTAAACATCACCCTTCCATTCTTCACTTTCCCCTTATTTTGATGAAAATAACTCCACCTGGCGCATGTGCAAAAGCGCGGAGCGTTTCCGAATCCGTTGCTAAACAATATTAGCTGTTTTTAACACATTACAATTTGAATTTTTCGTACAGAATATTCATTTACATTTTCATTAGGACTAACTGTTATAGCTCTAAAGAGAGGAAAAATGAAAACCTGATGAACATATCATAGAATAAAGGCACACTGCGACTATTTAAGAATGAAATAATTGCGACTAACGGATTGTTGATTGAGCATGAACAACATGTGGTATCAGGCAATCTTTTTGTTTTCATGTTGATGTACAGGAACAAGAACAATTCCAATGCACATATGCGGAGGTCTATTATAATATAATTCAGGGCACATGAAAAAATATAATATGTTGGATGGTTATAATAAGAGGAAAATACTTTTAGTGATTACGTTTACAGTATGGTCCTAACATTTTTCGTTAAAAAAATGAAGATAAAAGAAAAACCGTCAGAGGTTTATATTATTCTTAAATCTTAATCGATACGTTTAAATCACTTTTTTTCTTTCTTTTCGTATTCTAAGTACGCTCAGTGATGCTGTGACAAGTGGGCATAGATGCGACAGACGCGGGGTGTCGCGAAGATAAAAGTTTTGCATTTATAGTCAAACCCCGTAATAACGAACCCTCAACGGACCGATCCAGAAGTTCGCTATAACCGCGGGTATACTATATCCGATTTTCAAAAATTGGCATCACAAAATTTCCCATACTCCTAAAATCAATTTCTGTGTTGAACAAATTAATTACAGTTAATTACAATTAGTAACAGCTATAATAAATTAAAATAAATATTTGTTCTTAAAAAATTAAACACTACATTAAATTACATTTCTTTCTCTAAAGTACGAAAATAGGTAATAAATAGGTAGAGAGCTGAAACTAAGCTTGAAAAGGGAAAATTTTGATTCACTCTATCCGAATTCCTTGCTTTTGAAGTTCTTTGAGACCATTTGAAAATACATTTGTGGCAGAGGAGTTCGGTTGAGA